>VXAY01003150.1:3270013-3330251 GCA_013399855.1 Oxyruncus cristatus
TTTTTTTTTTGCAAGGAGTACTCTAAAACTACTGTTTTATGATATGGGAAAGCCAGCAGGGTTGCAGATGTGTCGAGATAGATCCTCTCAGTGAAACAGTGTAGCTGAATTCATATCAGAAAAGGAGGAATTGCACTGGGTCTTGCTTCAATCCTAATCTACCCCTTCAGAAAGAATGAAGCCCCACATTTTTATGTCAGAGTGAGTCAAATGGAGAATCAACTGAATTGATGGGATGTTTTGTGCTTTACTTGCCTCGCTGAGAGACACCACAAACCACCTTTCCCAGGGAGGGGTTGGCACTGGTGACACTGCTGAAATAACTCCACCTCACTACTAAAATTCCCGTATGTTAGTTGAGATGCAAGGAAGGAAATCAGCCATGTGTGTATGCAGGGGGTTAAACTTGTAAAAATACGCACAAAAGAGGCAGGGGTGAGTAATTCAACATCTTTGCATCACAGCCTTGCCCGAAGTGAACATCCCTCCAGCTCTGGAATCCAGCGCTTTGGTTTTCTTGGATCAGGGCATTGGTTTCTTGAAGCTACATCACTACAGCTTAACTACTGCTCTGTGTAGCCAAAAAACACCAAGATTGGTGCCTAAAAATAAAAAGTCTTGTGACTGAACAGATTAATTAATAATAAGGAAAGAGGAAAGCAACAAGAATGTAAAAGCATATCAACAATATTAAATCTTCTCAATTGGTTGAGGAGCGTTGCATGGTAATTGGCATAACCATACACAATGTGATATTTATGTGCTTTCTCTTCCACCTTCTCTCTCTCTCATTCATCAAATTCAGGCTTCAAATAAATAAGTGTAATAAAAAAGCTAAGGCAGATCCGTAAAAACTGAATAAGCCTTTCATACTCACAAAAGCTTGAAGTGGTGGAATTTTTTCCCATGAAAGGGCTAAACATTAAGATGGTGAACAAATCATTTTGTCTAACTAGTGTGAGCTTCAAGCCCACAGCTGCATGCATCCAGGGAAGTGACATATCTTCAAAGGATATAGCCAGCCTGAGTGATGAAAATCAGCCTGCCAGCCTGCACACATTTACATGAGTGCTTACACTATCAGTCAGGCATTTCCTCTGCGCCCGTGGTTTTATTTAATGGGGACTATCAAGGATTACAAATGGACGGTTTTCTTTGCGTTTCCTCCCAGCTCCCAACTGTGTTCTCTGTGAGCAGGACTCGGGCACATCCAAGGCGCTCTCCTGGTCCCAGTGTGTGCTGACACCCCCTTAGTGGGGGCTGTTGGCAAGATCAGCGGGACCAAATATGAAGCCACGAGGCTTAAAGCCTGTAAAGAACCCCGTAGGAGGAACCCCGGTGTGTTTGGGACACGGATATCCACGTGCTGGTGGCAGTGGGCGCTGTGCAGGCTGTGCTCCCACAGGCCATCCCTGGCGTGGGTACATCCAGCTGGCCCTGCATCCCAGCCCACCTGGAGCTCTGCGCTGGGCCAAACCTTCCCACTGGGAATAGTGTCCCCGTGGAGGCTCAGGGATGCAGCAGTGCAGTGAGACAGACACAGGTGCTGATATTCAGTGTAGGTTTCTGAGCTGTGTTATTCAGAAAACCTATCCGAGGTGTCAGACTCCAACCTGCAGTGCCCTCATGGTCTTCAGCTCTACCCGGCGTGTCAAGTCCATCCTGGTCTTCAGAGTCCCACAGAGGGGGAAGAGCAGACCTGATTGCTCAGAGGGCAGTAGGTTAATGAGGGGGAAGAGACACGCCAGCCATGGGCTCCTGATGTCCTACTGTCCTCATCTCTCTGGAGCCCCACTGAGCTCCCAAGCCCCCAGCCAGAGCCCCCTGAAGCTGTTACACCTACTGGTCTGTCCCATGTCCCACAACACTCACCACCGTGCTACAATTCAGCTCCTGCTGCTGGACACAAGGACTGAGTAAGTCCTTTGCCCTTTGTTTTTGGGAGTGCACTTTGCCTGAAGGGACAAGGAGCAGTGTCAGGTTTGTGGCACTGCTAGGTGTGGGATACTAGGCTGGATGAACTCCTATCTCCAGCTGCATGGCCATTTTTATGGCATGCTGATCATTTTGATTCTGAGCCAGGTATCCAGCAGTTCACTCTGGCTCTGAGGACTTGTAGTACATTATCATACACTTTGAAATTCATGCAGGGAATACGTATTGCAAGTATAAATCAAGAGGTGACAATTCTCTTTCAAAAGGTCATGTTGTGTGGGGCTGTGCTTTGCATTCAATAAGCCTTTAGCTCTAAAATTTGGGGTGTTTATTATTTTATGAAGAGCAGATGTTGTTTATTTCCTTTTTGTGTTTGACACCTCCAAGATTAAAAATATTTTTTTTATTCTCTGCTTGGAACCAAAACCTGATCCTGCCAGAGTGCCTTGCACTGCCAGACAGCGTAGGGGCTTGTTGGGGAGGTATTTTGCAGGTGTACCTGTGTAATTCCACGTTTCCTTGATCCAGCCCTTCCTTCAGCAGTAGCACAGGGGGCAAAGAGTGCCTTGTAAACCTTGATGTGAATGGGAACAGCACACAAGGGCCTGGACTGTGGTGCTCGAGGTGGGCTGAGCCATCACCAAGGTTAGCTGGCATGGTGCTGGGCTGGTGGGAGGGATGGGGAGAGGAGAGGAAATTTTGGGACATGGGCAAGAGGTCCAGTGAATTCCTCTGAACTGCATGACATGGTACCTGTAGGAGAAAGGGAAACAAATCCTCTTCCCTATGCCAGAGACCCGCTGGACCTGCACAGAATGCGGGAATTCTGCTGCTGTCGGGTGCCTGGGGGGCAGAGGCCAGTGGTGTCCTGCACCACTCAAAGGATTAATGCTGCCAACTCCTGTAGCACAGGAGCAAAGATTAATGCTGCAATAAGAAAGCAAATGCTTGTGTAGGTAATTCAGGGAGCCATAACGTGTCTTTTGCCTTGTGTTATTTTCCCCTGAGAGCATTTCCTCCTTGACGTCGGCTTTTTTGTTTCCTGATTAACTCTCTTACCTGTCCGTTCTCTGTGACTGCGGCATGGTTTTAGACAAGTATGCACAGTACGTTTCAGAACCGCTTAAGAGCTTGGCTAAATCCTCCAAGAGCTGTGCACAGCCAGTGAAATAATCTGCTTAATTGCCCAAATAAATAAAGCAGAAGTTTGGTTTAAGGATTAGGAATGTAAATGACAGGAAATAGTAGATGTCTGTCTCGGGTTTTTTTTAGTGGGTTCTTGCTTCCCCCCCCCATTTGTCTGTGCACGATATTCGCTATAGTACAGCTCAGATTTCAGGTTTATGTCACCCAGTTTAATCGTTAGGCCTTGCCTAGAGCACAGTGAGATGGCTTTAAAGCTTGCTCGTGAGGAATGAGAGTGGGATTTGTGACCACATTTTATTGGTTGGGTCTTCATTTCTCAGTTGCTTCCAAGACTGTAGTGTCCACAGTTGTAACCGTGAGAACATCATCTGCTGTCTTCACCCATCTAAACTTGCCTGGCATATCATTAAGGAACTTGGCCTTTGGTTTCCTGCTTGAGGGTAGGAGTCTCTCTTGAGGATGAAAGCATCAATTTTATCAAAACTACTGACAGTGGAGAACTGTGGACAGCAGAGGCACGTCTGTAGTGCTCTGTCCACCTAAAGACATTCGAGCTTTGTGGAACTGTTTGCTGAAAACGAGGTGGAACATTAACTGACGTATTGCTGTGGTGTTAACCAGCCTGACATTCCTGGCTGATTAAAGGGTTAGAAAAACTGTATTAGCTTTGAGCCATAGTGGAAATGTGTTGCCCAAATGTTAACAAGAGCCCCAGAAGGAAGTTACGAGGATTCCAGTATATGTAGACAGTAAGTTGTGCTCCTTTACGTTTTTATGGATACGTCATTTTGCATACGGAATAATCTTTCTCACATGCAGGCCTCTGTGGTATTAATTTATTCTGGAGAAACTGGAGCTAAGAAGGAAACCATGCCTGAATGTGTTGCTAGAAAACATCAGTTGCCTTTGATGGAAAGAACTGAGTTAAACATAATGTGCTAAACTGTGAGAAACAAATCTGACGTCTCAATAGAGGAGTGAATGGTTTCCATTAAGCTCGCTAAATCTGTCTTTCTCAGAATACCCAAAATAACCTCATACACTCTTGATTTTAACAGACTTTATTATACTCCACCTCAACTACATAAATATAAAGCTGAACTATCTAAAATATTTAACAGATGTGAAAGAGTAGAGAGGGACCTCTACAACATACAGTATGGGATTGGTCCAAATTAAATAGTGATCATGGACTATTAAATATTAAGGGCTATTCTGGAGGTAGATCATTATTCCTCACCTTACATTGGCAGTTCTGGCACTTAAGTGAGAAATGAAAAAACTCTTGACTAATATGATCTGTGGAAAAGTGTAGCCTGAGAGTGTTTTGGTTCTGATCTTGCAAGCTGCACTAACTTCCAAAGAGTTAAAGGGGATTAAATCACGCTCCCAGTATCAGGAATACCACAATTTAGAAGACACTGTACAAAGGGAGTTGTAGCACAAAAAAAGTTAACAAAGGCAGCAACTCCAGATCAGCACCCCAAGTACTTGCGCTCTTTCATATCTGAATAAAGGGACTTATACTAGATGTGAGAAGCAGAGCAGAGGGGTGGAGGCTTTGCAGGCAGGGAGAGGGGGTGGAATGAAGTGTCTGTGTTAGATCAGGTAAAGGGGAAGAAATAACCCTGGAGTGGTGTGAGGGGGGAATAGAGACACGAGCCTGGGAAAGCTCAGCAGAGATGGGGTGAATGTCTGAGGAGAAGCCCTAGGGTGTATAGCAAGGATATATATTACTCACGAGAAGGGTGTGGGAGAAGTAAAACAGGGAGGAGGGAGATTTCATGAAAATTGTAACAAAATACGGTTGCTTCAGTCAGTTACCTCTTCCTTCCAAACAATAAGGCCAAGTGAACAGTGACTTGGTCTGCTCTGCACTGGCCATTTATTTTAAGGGTTAGATTACTGCAGAGATAACGCAGGTATGATTTATTACTAATAAAAAATAAACATATATGAAAGTTTTCTGCTCCAAAGGTAGTCCCACCTGTGTTGTGAGATAAATTCCCATTTTAGATAGAATACTAAGAAGAATCAGAGGGAGTAATCAATTATTGCTGCATATTCCACTGTATCAAGATCATGTAGAGGCATCTTAAAGATGGGAACTTTCGAAAGAAGCCGATAATGTAAAACATCCACTGTAGATCCAAAGAAAGAATATATAAAACATATGGACATAGCCCATAGGAATACAGTTTATTTGGAGGTAATAAACTGCCTTTTTCTAGAAACTATTAGACTAGAAAATCTGTGAAAGAGAACTCCCAGGCTCCTGGCGCATGAATAGAAGAGAGATAAACAAAACATAATAATAAAATAGTAAAACACCACCTTATGATGTTTTAGCGACTGTTGCTCTAGCTGTTTTCATTCTTTTGTTAGTATTCTTTCATTTCTCCTTCTTAAACATTTAAATATCAGTGGCTCTAATGCCTGGCGGAAGACAAAACATTTCTTCTTTACAAGATAAAGAATGGCTCATCAGCAAAACACACACCGTGCTGAACGTCTTCACAGAGAGATCTGAGAGGCACAACAGATTGTGACAATTAGAAAGTCTCTCAAGCCCTTCAAAACACAGATACCTCAGCTGTTGTGCTTCATATTAATCCAAGCCTCCTTGAAGATAAAATTTGACAAGACGGTGCTTCATTATGGTTCCACATTGCCAGCTCTTTTAACCGAAACCAGCTGAAGAGAATGAGAATTAGGATACCACCTATTTAAATAGTCACAGTAAGGTTTGCAAGATGTGTTGTCATGATATAACTTACCTGGAGAATAACGAGTCAAATGAAGGGGGGTGAGAGGAAACACGATGTATAAAAATGGGCACAATTAAGCACCATTCCCTTCATTAAAATTGCACTTATTTGTCTGATAGATACACACACTGCACAGGGGACAAGGTGAGATCAGACTTAAAAGAAAAAAACAGCAGAGAAAAGAAAACAGAAAAAACCACCGTCTGTACAGCAGTAAAAGAACAAAAAGCAGGGGGATAGCCTTTTAATTACTGTGATGAACCATGTTTATTACAGAAGGAATAAGGGGCTAACTAAGAGCAGCCCTCTGTGCCAGTAGTAAATCCAAAAGAGTAGGCAGTCCCTGCAGAGCTTGCAATCATACAGGAGCCCAGGTAAAGCTCTGGGGAGCGTGCCATAGAGCACAACAGAGCTGGTGGAGGTGGATCTCAACACAGTGATTTTCACAGTGGCTGTTTGCCCACTTTCCTACACAAACAGGCTTGTAGCACCACTGTCTCCATGTGCCTGTGTGTGCTGGTGACCATGTTCAGCCCTGGAACAGCACGAGGAGGGCTTGGGGCTGAGGAGGGGAATTTTTGTGAGATGACCTTGACTGGGATGGGTGAGCAGGCTTTAATTTCACAGTCACTCAGGACGTCACAGTAATGGGAATGAATAGCTCTAGCCCCCGCCACAGCTTACACACCAGCCAGAGAAAAGAGAGGGAGGGAGCATTAGTGCTGCTGAGCCTTTCCAGCTGCCTTGGATTTCCCACTGGGTGTGTGCCCCCGCAGTTGTAATCACGGCCTATCACGGCGAGTCCTACCTGCCTGACAGTAAGAAGCATGGCCTTGGCTTTGAAGTTAAACTAAAGATAGATTCCTTCTTTTTCATGCCTAATTGGGATCAGATGACCAAATACACAGTGGGGTTCTTGCTATACTTCATGTTATGTTTCAGCAGCTAAATATAGCTGTATTACCTCAGAAATACTTAAAAGACCCAGACCAAACAACTCCCCTGCATACAGCAGTCATGACAGGGGTTCTTTAGGGACTCCTGTTCCTTTCCAGTTCGGTTACAGCCAGCGCTGGTGTGTGTGGCTGCTGCCAGAGCAGCCAGCACTCAGGGCTCAGCACAGCCATGTCTGAGCTCTAGGGAGGCAGAGGGAGCCACGATGCCAGAAGGGGAAATGCGTCATAGTCTCTTCATGCCATCTCTGCCTTGTATTTCGTGATTCGCGGTTGGGAGAACGCCCAAGGCAAAATCAAGGCTACGTAATGTGATTGCTCAGGCATCGCATGAGAAGACAAGGGCATGGGAATCTGCCTTTGTTTGCTGGGCTCATCCTTTGTCATCCCAAATAATCATACCTCGCGGAGCTGCGTGTGAGTACACGCGTGTGGACTGCGTGAGAACCCGTGTGGGGTTGGATGCACGGGGAGAGAGGCCGTTCTGAGCTGCTGTGGAAGTGAAACACGCCCCAACTCGTCCTTCATTGCGGTGGTAGCGCCTCGTCAGGAAAGAATGCTGATGGGTGCAGTGTGTGCTGTCAGTTCAAAAATCCTTCTCTCTCACCCTGAACTTATCGTTTTAAAGCAACAGCTTATCCGTGTGTGTGTTTACTGGTGCTTGCTGCTGTCTCAGGCCACGGTTAAGTGGGAACAAAGCAGGACATTGGTACAAAATGCCAGCACTTAGTTCTAGTCGTAGCTCCCTCACAGGAGACCAGAGCCAGCAGTGAGCCAGGGCAGGCAGCCCACATGGGATGCTCTACAAGCAGAATATGAGCTTTCCTGGAGACGTCTTAGTGGTCCCTGAATAACATACCTGTCCATGAAAATGCCTGGGCTTTTCCAGTCCACGTTTCTCCTCTAGAGCTCTGTGTTGCTGACAAGCTCATCTAGGAGTTCCTGGACAGTGGGAAAACTTACTGATGGTCAGTGGGGTTGATTCCTCCTTGTTTCCACTGGGAATCGCTGCATAAAGAAAGATTTACAGTGGTACAAAGCTGTGAGAGAGCAGAATGAAAGATCAGGCAAGCTCTAAGGCAGGGAAGAGAAATGGGGGAGATGATTGAATGGTCCTCACAGGTCTTCAGTGTAAATCTGTTGGGCAGAGCTGCTGGGCTCCGGGAGGGACTGGCCTCCAGTGGAAGAACAGCTTCCACATGTGAAACCTAATAATACATTCAAGCAGAAGTGACCAGGAATCCTCATGCTCAGCTGAACTGAGGATCGTATTTAGGCAGCAAAGAGAAGGCAGAAACAAGAGGACTGGGTCGCAAGGAAGCAGTGAAGAGAAACTGGCAAGAAGGTTTAAATACAAATGAAATGGGGAGCATCTTGCTGAAAAGGGGGAAAACAGTGTCAGTGGAATGTTTTGTTTTACACTGAGTGTCTTATAGTGGTAGCACTTGGGTTATTTTGCTGGGTTTTCACCTATTCCAGACCAGGTCTTTACAATAACAGAAACCAGGTCCAGTCCAGAGCCCTCTCCAGACAACTTTTCTTTGCTCCTTTTGAACACTGCTTGAAATTTAGGTAAGGTCTACAGAGCTGTACAAGAGTAGAATGTAATTTAGACCCATCACTGGAGAAAATAGGATGGTTGTTTTAATTAAATAAAAAATTAAATTTTTGGTGACATGAAGAACGGAATGGAGAAACTTCAGAAATCTCAGAAGACACTTCAGTGACAATTATTCTAATTGATTAAGTGGGAACTTTGTCACTTACAGAGAATACATTCAGAAATAATAAGTGTAAAATGTAAAACGTCAGGGTAAATGACTGTTGCATGTATGTGCTGAAATGGCTTAAATGAACCCTGCAGTAACGTGCTGGTAGCACAAGTTCTGAACATTCCTGTCCTCTCCCTAGAAATATCAGTTCCTTTATATAGTGTGAATGAGAGAGAAAGACATTTCAAAGCCATTTTACATCTCTGGTAAATGTGGGCCAGTTCCCAGCTCTGAATTATAGGGGTATACAGCTCTGGAGAATGTGGTTATCAATTTCCCTTGTGCACCACGAGAGAGCTTTTGATCTTTGTGATCAGATTATCTTGTTAGTGGCTCTCAAGAAAGCAGTAAGAGCGGATGATAGTCCAGTAAAACCGATGCAATGACCTTTTCCCACTTATGGTGCCTGTTCCAAGCCTGAACAGAATTTAAAGCTTTGAAGGGGAAGAGCAAAGCTGCTGTCAGACAAAGAACTCCTCCTGCTCTCCAGAAGTTTTACTGGTGATCTGCCAAGGGCGGTTGATTGTTTGCCCTTATGTTGCATTTTAACCTGGTTTCATAAACAAACACAGCTTATATAATGTGCTCTGCTGTGTCCCTGTCTCTCAGCCATGGCACTCCCTCTGTACCTTTTTACCCTTTAGCCATTTTTAATCAAATTTAACAGATCCTGGGTTCTATGAGGAGAGAGACTCAGTGATAAAAATACATTATTGTGAACTCAATCTTTGTGAGGGCAGAGAACCTCTATGGAAGCCACCAGTGAAAAGAAAAGCCAAAGGAAAAGCCATAGGAAAAAAGCTCCAGTGGCAGCTGCTGCTTGCAGAAGCATCTTTTCTTCTTTCTTCTTCCCTTTCTGAATAAAAATGACTTAGCAAAAGCATTCAATCATGTCCTGAGATGTTACTGTGAAAACCATTGGAGTGCAACATCTGGAAAGAGAGTCTTTTCTTCTGTCAGATTCATGCAACATGGAGTGCATTTGTCTGTTCTGTTACAACACCATGCTTTCCCAAACGAAAAGAGTCTGGGATGGCCCTTCATGTGGAATGAACTGGAGCAGCTCCACAGAATTCAGTTTGCTGATTCATAGCAGCATAGGCTCCGATCCTTTTTTCCCCCCCTTTCTTTTCCTGTGTATGTGGCAGGGTCTAAATGATGCAGTATATTTAGAAATGTGATATTCAAGATTTCAGAGAAGTCTGGTGGCTTCTGAGACAGTGGGATTCTTTTTATATGTGGGTTTGGGTTGCAGTGTTACTAAAGCTAGTGAGCTTATGTAGTGAATAATTGGTGATTTAGCTCCCAACACTGGTATGTGTTAAATGGATGACAAACACCATTATCCATCTTCTTACCATATTTTCTGTAACTTTATTCCATATTGTGTTTTAGTGCTCAGTTGCTGTGATTTAGTGTGGAGGAGACTAAGCAGATCACTGCTTCTGTCATGTTTTAACGTGAACCATCAAATCCAAAGCCTGGGTCTGTTGAGCACTACCATGTAATGAGAGACTTTGATTGTTCTCAAGTCTTTCCAATGAAATGTCAAACTTTTCATTCTGTGAAAATGATGTTCACCAACATAGAGCTTGAAAACAGATAATTATCCAAGAACATGAAACAGAATTAACATGCACTGGAGCATGTCATGAACATTTCCCTCAGCAAATAACAAAGGTAATTGCTGTCTGAGTACAGAGCAAGGAGAAAGGTTGGCTCTGTTCCTTAGATAATTCAGATTGGCCACTGTTTACTCACTTCACCCATAAAAACGTGCACCTATCAGAAGGGTGCCATTCCAGGGCTGATGGAGTGTGACCAGCCTCCTGATTGCAGGCACTGCTCATTTCACACTTCCCAAGTCTGATCAGACAGAAGTCCTCGGCTATTATTAGACATCTGAACCCTGATGAGTCAGAGCTCTGAGTTAAAAAGCGCATTTGTAAACCACATTAAGCCCCAGTAATAATTAATACATTTTTTGAGCCGCATTTTGACTTCAGGCACAATTAAGAGGCTTCATCCTTAGCCTAGAAGAAAGAATGGAAATAATTTGCTATGTGGACAAAATTTTCCCATATAGAAATCAGAGAAGCAAGGGAAAAAAAAAAAAGAAACACTCCTAATGGCTAGTAGGGGTGGTTCTGGTTTGTGATTTTGATTTTACAAATCAATATCCTAATATTAGAAACTAGTGGAGTGTAGAGATACCGGATGGAAGTCTGGAAGAGACCTCTTGAATACCACATATAGCTCATTGACATCACAGGCAGCTCTACTCACAGATGGCTTCAGGCAGGCCCTGCAGATGCAGCCATCCACCAGACAGATACGCACACTCTCAGCAACCCTGTCCCAGAAATGAACTATTTTCAAGGGTCAAAGGTCTTTTGTAAGCAACTCTCACCTATTCTTCACCAATAATTATGTTTATGTTACAGTTTTATTACAATTTGTTAAAGTCTTCATGTAACACAACAGGTTTTTTAGCCATATGCTCTCTTTTCGAACTACAAATGCTGCAGTTTTATTTTTGGAAAGACTGAACTATGCTAACTGTCTAAAGGTGAAATTCCTGCCTTTGGCAAGGACTAACCCAGGGTCTGTGTCTAAGTTAGGCCCACTAGATACCAGACCAGAAACATCTTCTTTAGTGCATCACATAATACCAAAAAGTTGCAGCCCAGCACCAAGACAAGACATCAGGGAGAGGTGTCTGCTTCCTTGCCCCAGCCGTCTTACTGAATACAAATCAGATTTTCTTCAAACATCTGTTGTGCTTGGTTAAAGCACATTATTAACTAGAGTAAGTCTTTTTTTTTTTTTTTTAAATGCTTTAATTTGTGCTCACTTTACGTCATTCACAGTTAATACTTTTTGGGTGACAGTTTACCCAAGCTGTTACCAGGAAGCTTTTGCTAATAGTGATAAGATTCTGTTGGTGCACATTCTTGTTGCTTCTTCACAGTGTGATCAGTAAACCTGAGAACGTTTGTAGCTTGTGTAATTTATTTCAGTGAACATTAAGCTGCTCCTGGTGCTGGCACTCTTCTAGAAACATGCTCACCTTTAATAAGCAGCTGAAAAACAGAAACCGTAAACATCAAAAGTAGACGCGTTAATCCCGCAGTATAATACAGTGAATCTCTGAAAGCCATATTAGATTCCTGCTGAAATAATTCTGTTACATTTATAATCAACCAAGAGAGAAGTAAATGCTTTTGGCTGCTCTGCTGTGCAGTGTGGATCTGCGCTGGAGTATCCAAGAAATCAGAGGAAACAGCCGGATCAGGGGAAGAACACAGAGGAGAAATCAAAAGTATTCAAAGATAAGTGAAAATGTGGATTCTTAGGTATCCTTTGTGTGATCTGGCAATAAAATCATAAGGAGGAGGGTAATGAGTCAATCTGCATAAACCAGGAGAACAAAAACTAATCACAGTTAGAGGCAGACATATGCAAATCCAAAACCTCAGGAACGGAGGATTGGAAAGTGTGTGTGGAGAAGTTAGGGCTATAAAGTTAGGAGGGAAACATTTGTAGAAAAGAAATTGTTGCAAGAAACTTCCACCGAAATCATAAGAAGCTAAATCCATTGTAGGAATGCAGATGCTGTTTCTGAAAGCCGTAATTTAGTAATTTAATGGGAATAAAAGCAAGTCAAAACAAATAAAAACACCGACTCCGTCAGCTCTTTGGCTTGAAAAAGATGGATGAAGTCAGAAAGCAAGTCCCAACCTTCCCAAAAGATGTACAGCTCGTACTGAAGATGTTCAGAAACACATTGGGAGGGTTGGTCAAATAATTAAGATGCTGTGACCAAAAGACTTCTAGAATAAAGCAGAAGATGAAAAACATGTACCTTTGCAACATAACCTCAACCAGAAATTGTTCTGCATCACCTTTGCAACTTACCTTCAGCTAGAAACTGGTGCAGTTTATCCAAAAGATGTCTCCATGGGCAGCTGCAATGTCACAAACAAATACAGAGCACACTTACAGAGCTGGGAGGGTTGTTGTAGGGTTATTCTAGGCATGGGCCATTTCATGGCTGAGAGTGCTTCAGGCAACCTGAGCAACCTGATGGGAGAACAAACAAACAAACAAACAGAAAAAAACTGAAAAAAAAATAGAAAAATGGAAAAAGAACTTTGAAATTGCTGTGTGAAAATTGCTCAAGTGAAAATACACCGGGGCAGAGGACGAAAGGAGGGTATCAGTCCCCACTTTTTGGGCTCACGTAGTCCAAGACTCTTGCTTTACATGTTTCCATGTACCTTCCCCCTTCAGTTTGTATATAAATAAACATATATGTATTTTTAAATAGATAGATTAATAGATAGACAGACAGGAGCACTGGCACAGACAGTAAATACAGATACCAGAATAAGTAAAAGTGAGGTGCTTAGGCCAGAGCCAAAAACGCAGAACAAAGGAATCTACCAGTGTTGGTGCAGTTCCCAAGTTGAAAAGGTCTAGTCAGGAGGGGTGTGACTAAAATTCTGACCCCGTTGTCAGTCCATAACCGTGTCACATAAATGATGTATAGCTGTTCAGTTAAATGACTGTAATGTGTACAGGTGACTTGTAAAGCAGGATGTGTCATGCAGAGGTTATTGGAAGGATGTGAATAAACACAGCAGAAGGAGGGCCAGGGGTGTTGGTTGCTGCAGAGGGTTGGATGTGTTTTCTTCAGCTAAATGAAAGGATTTAGGAGTTGGGTGCAGCTACCTCCTGGAGTTGCACTATTTCCTGAAGAAACTAGAAGGGGATAATGTGTCGGGCCTTTTTTGATTTCTATGAAATAGAGGCAAAGGAAAAACAAACCAAAGGGAGTGTCTGACAAAATTGGAGATAAGTTTATTTTCCTTATTTATGCTGTAATATATGAATGCCAGATAAACGTGAGAAGAAGAAGCAAAAGCAACTGCCAAATGCTTTTTAAAGGGAGGTAAGAGCATGTGTGGAGGAAAATTAACCGTAAATGTTATCTCAGAGGAGAGGTCCCACTTGGAATAAGCATGTACATATATATGGCAGTTATGTCTAAAATTTGTTATGTGGCTATTGTTTTGTGAAATGACAGAACATCTGCTCAGTCACAAGGCACCAGTAAAATGCAGCTTTATGCCTAAAGCAGTATGTCAGTTCCTAACAAAAAATGTATATAATAGGCCAAAAACAAAGGCACATTGTCTTTTCCAGTTGTAGTCATTTCTGACCTAATAATGGTTTAGAAAGGATTTTTTATTTTTATTTTTGAAAAAAAAATGAATGGAAGGATTGAGTCATTTATGACTCTCTTCAAGATTAGGCTTTGTGCATTATTTGCTCATAAGCTGGCAAAAGGCTTTGTCTCTGCAGATCATATTTATGTCACTAAAGCACTTTTAAAAAGGCAGCTGCTTGTAAGTACCTTGAGAAAAGATCATTCTGAGCTGAGATTTTCTAAAGGCAGCAAATAAACAGCCATTGCTTCATCACACTGGGAACACCAGCAAGGGATATGTGTGCTCACATGACGAGTGGACACAAGTCAGGTTTCACCTCAAAGCTGCCTTTTCAGAGAGGAAAAGCGTTCCCACTGCAAGCAGTCATGTAGCAAACTAATTAACAAATCCCTCGGGAGCAATGATTGTATGGAATTTGTCTCTGAATATTCCAAGCACGCGACTTCTAAGTGGCTTCATTTAAAAAAGAGTATTCTCTTAGATTTTCACTGTTGCGTTTGCTGGCCTGAGAAGTCTGAAACCGTGGGGCAAAATATAATTTTAAAAACCTATTTGCTGGTGAAATGAGGTTATTATCCTGCAGTTTGAAGTCATCCCCTCAGATTCTCACGATCCTTTAGAAAATAGACTGATCAATGAAACGGGTAGAAATTGGCACTTCTAAAGAAAGGTTTTCTTGGAGTGAAACAGATATTATTTAGTTAACATGTGGCAGGATGCAGGTGGGACGTGCCTGCATGAGAATGAATATATATTCTAACACATGTGTGGTCAGAGTGAGAATTAGGGTTGAAATCATTGTAGAAGGCTCAGGGGTTGTGTGTCATGGACTCTTTGAAGCCTCTGAAGTCTGAAGGACTCTTTGATGTGACTGGGGATGCGTGTGCCACATCATCAACTATTAATAGGGGAGGAAGACAGGAGCCACTCTCGTATGAATTCTCTCTTCTCCAGAAAACCTTATGTCAGCAGAACTTTTTTTTTCTTCTTAATGTCACTTAAGGTCGGGACCTTTGCTGGAATAAATAAAATGCGTGTGGAGAGTTTTCTGCATCTGACTCAGAGCTGAATAGTGATATGTGATTTTTACCTTTCACCTGAGTCAGATATTAAAGATTTCTCAGAGAAACACTGTATATAGTTTCTCAGAAACCCTTTAGAGGTTTATGAACCTGATCCAAAAGCCGTTGCAGTTGGGAAAATCTGTGATTTGAGTCAGTTTTCAGTTGGGCTGTACAAATCTTATTGATCTATTTATACAACTTTTTCAAGAGGAAAAAAATTCACCTTTTACTTGTGGCAAAAACTTGAAGACTTAATTTTTAAGCTGTTAAGATTCCTTTATGCCCTGGAATCTTAGGCAGCAGATACCTTCTGCTTTGTGGAGGTAAAGGCACAAGCTCCAGTGCTCAGACTGAAATTAGTTGCAATTATTTAACCAAGGCATCAATTCTCAGCACCAAAACACGGCACTCCCAGGCTGGAGTTGTTGAGCAGTGTTGCCAGAGATGGGTGGATGGCATTATTCATCAGCAGGGGCGTATAAGTCAGCAAAATAAGGGGTTTTTAAGAGTGGCTTTTAAGCAATGCTAGAAATGCCACAGCTGACTCCAATCTCTGATCTCCAGTGTTAAATATGAGCCAGGGACTGTGGCTCTCTCTGTTGCCATCTGTGGGGGAGCAGAAAGTTTTAGTGATTGATGACAGCAGCCTGGAGAATTGTTCAGGGGTTTTAACTTGGCTGTCTCTGAAGATGACATGAACCTTCAGATGACCTCCAGTTCCCTACCCACAGCCATCTTCTGGACCTGTAGAGTAAAAAATGAAGGTTAATGGCTTCCGTTATGATATCCTAAAGCTTCACCATCCTAGTCCCTCCTGATGCAATCTGTGGTATTTTGGTGCAGTCTCAGACCTTTTGAAAAGGTTTCTATTGTTCTGTGAAAAAAAGGGGATGGAGACACGCTGGTGTAAGCTTTGCTATCACACTAAAACAATGATCCTACTAAAATACTGTGGTGGTAGCCAAAGGACAACTGTTTCCTTCAGAATCTGGAAAAGAGAAAGGTGCTGGATCACAAGTCACTATGAAACGGTGACGTTCCCTTCTCAGCAGAGATGCGCGGTGTGTCTGGAGCTCCTCACTGAAGTGGCTGCACAGATGCACAGAGTTGGGTTCTAGTCCATCATTCTGGGTGAATGGCAGCCATAGGACAGAAAGTTGTTGGTAGAGGTTGGGAGAGGGTACAGAAGGTGAGAAGGGTTGGTAGGTTGTCCCTGAGTTGCTGTTCAGGGGTGATATGGTGATACTGAACTTGTATATAAGGGCTCTGTGTAATTTGGTGGAAGTCTCTGCTAACAGGCCAAAAAAGAGCTGGGTGCACCCTCAGTAATACAGGGGAGATGCAGATCTGGGCTACAGCTCATCTCTTGCTGTAGTGGAGGCACTGAGGACCCAGAAGCATATGAACTGCTGCACTGCACCATGTGGGAAAGCTCAGCTTCCTTCTTGGAGGTGGTGCCCATTTGGTTCAAGTGTTACTTGTTTTGAGCAGGGGCCAGGATTTGAGCCATGGGCAATGAATGAAATCCCATTTTTGAAAAGAAGGAGTATCTTAACAGGCAGTAAACATTCCTGCTCTGACTTACAAGCCATCATTAAAAGCCTTTTTTAAATTTTGTGTCCGTTCTGTTTGCCACTTAGCCATTTCTTTTCATTCTGAAGAATTATAACTAAGAATGAATGAGTCTTTTCTAATACAGTCAGGACGTAATAAATCTGTGAAAGAACTGAGCTATCTTTCTCCCTCGTAGGCAAATTTTTCCAATTGTTTAACAAAATGTTGGTTTGTATTGCCATGACATCAGTCTTGAGGCTGTGAATAACAAGGCTCAGCATTAAGCAACTTGTTTGTAAAAAACAATCATGCTGTAAAATTAGAGAGTCTCCACTAGAGTCCATACCCTCTCCTCCCACTTACTGAGCTTCCATGGGAAGTTATTTGTGTCTTCAGAAGGAGCAAACGGATCACCAAACACGCAGTGTTTGTTTTCACCTCTTCAGTGAAAGGGTGAAAAATTTCCTGAGGTCTGCCGTATACAAGTTGTATCTGTTGTTCCGTAGAACAGGATCTTTGCTGCACTGATGCAGGCATTTGTCAGCACAGAGTGGAGGATGGCAGCTCCCAGCACCTGAAGGAGGAACTCTCACACAAAACTTCCCACTACAGAGAAAAAGCTGCGTCCATCATCTTCCTTTCAGCCCCATTACTAAAGTTGCATTAGCCCTGTGCTCCAGTTCCTCCCGCAGCTCCCAGCCTTTTCAGTGTGAAATGTGTTTGAATCTTCAAAGTAGCTACATTCCCAAATACGTTTTGCTCAGCGCCAAGAATAATCAGTCCTGCGAGATGAAGCAGATCACAAAGCCTGAAATGGTTCTGCAGTACTTTGGGAGGAAGATACTTGTGATGAAGGTTACTGGATGGACCCAGAAGCTCACAGCAGTACAGAGTCTTCGAGAAGCTGTACAAAAGTCTCTGCATTTGGTCGGTGCTCCTCAGGTGTGAGGGAAAGGTTCAGGTTTCTCCTGAATCCTCGCTCGATAAATATTTGCCTTATAACAGAATTTATCAGTACAAGCCAGTTAATTTCTTTCTTCCCAAATAGTGCTGCTCTTGATGTGCCCTTCAAAGGCTGGGTTTAGATTCGCTGCCAGTGAAATGGGATTCTTCATCTTTTGGAACTAGAAGTGAACTGAAAAAATCATTTATTCCCACAGTGCTAATAGTAGGCAGCTGTTCACGGTGACAGCAGGAGAGTTATCTAAAGATCAAAAAAGCTGAGTTTGGGGAGTAAAGGTGTTGTTAGAGCAAGTGGGACCTAGTATGAAACATTTAGATTTATTCTATAAAAGGTTTTACTTATTCTGTGCTCAGTCCTAGAAATATATTTCAAGTGACATTCAATGAACAATTTGCAGTTGGTACAGGCATCTTAAATGGCACCATCTTAAAAGTCATATCCGGGGGCCAAGGTTTCCAAGTGACCAAGTCCATCCTAAAAAGTAGCAATTGCCTTCAGCTCTTCAAAGGTTGTAAAGTGTGTTGTGGTGTTCAACTGTAAATGACTCACATTGTACCATCATTAACCAATGGTCTCCAAACTGTGGTTTCCAAGAGGAAAAGCTGTAGGAACAGCACTACCTGTGATGATAGTGGTAGATGTGATGTTTTCAATTAAAACCTTGATGATAAGTGCCCCAGGTCATTTACGGTGGAGAACATTTGATGGTGTAGTCTGTTCCTAAATACTTGGATGTCATTGCCAGGAAAAAACCTCCAACTGGAGGACCTGTTCTTGAAAGTGAGTGAGAAAGTGCTTGTCGCTTTATGAACCAGGTGGTGACCAGGGGTGGGAGCTGGAGTGTGAATACTCTGACCATTGTTGGCTTATTGCTTCTTCTTGTTTCAGCTGGATGCTGAGAAGGCAAAATTGAAACTCGGAAGATGGGCTTCCCGAGACGCTGGCAGTGGGGGAGGAAAAAGTGGAGAGGTGGAGTCAAGTGGAGATTGTGATGATGAGGATGGTTGTCAAGGATCCGGGGACAGGATCCACACAGCAGGTAAACACAGTTTCTGTTGGTACTTACAGAGCTTGGAAATTCATAAATGTCAAAATTAAATGGACAGAGCTCAGACTTATCCTGCTGGAATTACTGTCAAAATCCTACTAAAGTCAAAGGATTTGAATCTTAATCTGTGAAGAGCTGCAGTAAAAATAGAATGATACAGACAGTAACCCAATATAATTTAACACTTGGCGTGCAGATAAAAGACTTAAATTTAGAGTGAATAGTATCTGCAGTGAAATCTGAATCACAGAAATACTGAAGAGCCTTCCTAGATATTGTGGGCTCTTCGAATAAATAGAAAATTGATGTTCTTACAGAGTGTGTTAAGTGTTAACATAAATATTTATTTATTGCATAATGATACTGAAGAATGATCCAAACAGAGTTGGCTGAAAGTCTTTATCCTTGGAAAAACAGAGGAAATACTGTGGGGTTTTCTTTCTCGTGGTGAGCTGCTGGTTAAGTGAAATTTCTTGATAGTCTCAGATATGCATTCTGCAATATTTATTCATTAAATTACTTGGATAATATGTCATCAAGTGTAGAATCAGCATCAGAATCTAACTCAACTTCCACCAACATACTGCCAATATAATATGTAGTTTAATCCTTTTAGTAACTCAATAAGTAGTAAGATGGTTCTGAATACTTGATATTATTGCTTTATCTTATCTGTAAATTCTGATTCATTTTAGCTCATCATGCTTTAATTGCCATAGCGTGTGTAAATAGAATGTGGTTTGGAGGTGCAAGTTGATAAAACACAGGTGTTGAAAAACAGTACTTATTGAGATGGCTGGAACTCAGGTAAGTTTTAAACTGCTGCTGAGATAAACAAAGGCCTTTTCCCTTCGTGATCAGAGGGCATGAGGTACATCATGTGGGGACAGTGTTTTTAAAAACTGCTAAGTAATTGCAACTAACAGATCAAGTAGAGGTTTTCATCATCTACTCACCAATATTTTTGAGCAGAAGAACTGTGGTACAATGTTATTTTTAAACTATTTACTTAACTTTTTCTTGTTTATTGTGTTACATCCATAAGCAATGAAAGGTTTCTAGATGTTTTAGGCCCTGGGGATTTGGAAGGATAAATAATGTGCTTTCCTCTCTATCTGGAGTAATGCAAACCAAAGCCAGGTGCTGCCTACTCCTCACTGAACAATCAGGCCATTAATACAGTGCTCTGGGAGGATGTGTGTGCATGCTTACAGGGAGCATGGCAGAGTTCAGGCATTCAAAAATAAAAACTTCAACACTTTGGAGACTTGACTTTCAGCTGCCTTTAATAATGGAAAGCTACTTAATGTCTCTTTTGCCCCTTCATTGCAATCTATGTAATTAAAATACTTTATGCTGATATCATCCTGGATTTAAACGAATTATATGTCCAAAACTAGCTGTTTCAGAATTTAGCAGGGTGTATATCCAATTAAAAAGGTAATTACAATAAATTTTAGAAAATGGTATTGATTCATAACAGAAGAATAAGTATTTCATTGTGTGACAGTAGTAATGGTGTATCATAATTAGCTTTAAAATATTGTACTGTACACAAGCCACTAGCAGTAAATCTCTTTTGCATATCTGGATACAATTAGGAGATAAAATGCAGTAATCTCATTATAGAGCTGCTTTGCTTTAATAGAATGTTAAAGAATAACAAACATCAGATTAGTTGAATTTCCTCCTGCTGCATGTCTGTTAGATGGTGTTTGCAGTTGTTCAGCCTGTGAACTTGTATTTCCTAAACTTAAAATCCATCAAGTACATCTAACCATTATTTTGTGGAAGTGGAACGTGACAACGTTGCCTATTTCCTGCTTGCCTGAAACACAAGAGTGAACTGAGATATGAATTGAAGCTAAAGTTAAATCCCAAATCAAATCCCAAATCCCCTGACTGGAAGCTCGGTGATGTCAGTGGGAATATCCTTCCTGACTTCAGCAGGTAATGGGTGAGACACAAACAAGAGCTCTAAAATGCCACCGAGTATGGAGTCATACAGCAGAACAAAAGGAATACAAGCCTTTCCGAACACAGACTTTTTGGCAGAGCAGTCGTGCTTTTAACAACAGGTCCATGAAAAACAGAGAGAGAAGGATTTCAGTGTCAACCTCTAAAAGGCTGAATTTAGAATGTAGTAAAAATTTACTGCATCTGTCATTTATTTGAAACCTATATGAAAATTGTATTTACCACTTAAGTGTTAAGAGCATTGCAAAAGACTCAGATTGCTTTTAGCTTCGAAAACCTACTGAATGCTCATTTCTTTCCACCTCCTAGAATAAAAATTACCTTTTCTTTACCAATAAATTGCCAGAAGTTTCATCAATATCTGGGTTTCCACTGTCAAAGCGTTTCTGTTTGTGACTATTAGTAAAGCCCTCCCCAGACAGGGTGTGTTGCTGCTTCCCCACTTGGCTTTTCCAAACTGGTAATAAAGGGCTAGGCTCCTTGGTTTTAGATCCCAGTGTGTCCTGGGTAGGTAAACACATAAGTGATTCTGTGCATGCCTGTTCCAGCCAGGTCAGTGTACACATCCTTTTCCCTGGATTTTGGGTTCGGTTGTTTTTTGGTTGGGGATTGTCATCTCTGCATTTCAGCTCATCCTGCACTGGGTAGTACAGTCCTGTCCTTTTGTTTGTCACCTTCTAGTCCTTGAGAATCAGGCCTGCATATTAGTTAATAATTTTATTTTAAATCTTTAATTAAGATACAATATTTAGTGCTGGTTTTTTGTTTATCCCTTTGTTACAAGTAAGTCTTTGCTTGATTGTTATCTAAAAAGATCACTTCTTCAATCATAATGGGCTTAATTATCTATTCTGTATCATGTTTATCCAAACGATTTTACAAGATAAATTCTCAGGAAACCAGCATTCTTTTCAAAAATTACGTATGGTATAAGATGCTTCAAAATGTCGTATTCTCACAGGCCTTACCAGTTACCACAAGTATCTCCTCTTGGGGAAAGCTGTGGGAACAGCAGTTTCTCAAGCAGGCCCATGTGTTATTTGTTGGCAAGTACCAACTTTTTAATGGCAACATCTGCGAATCATCTTTGAACAAAGCTTTGTTAGGAGGGATTTCAGAAGAGGAAAGTAAGCCATATAAATCTTGAGTGTGGATGGGGAAGTTGCTCTGTGGTTTGCGCTCTGCAGGGCTGCAGGTTTCTAGGCAGAAGGGCAAAGCAGCATCTTGTGCTGAGCCTTGCTGAGCACTGAGTGCTCCCAGGAGCACAGACTTACATGGAGCTGGTCACGGAATGAGCCCCCTGATGTAAGTGCTCGTTCCTCAGCCTTTACATGAAGGTGGTGGTGGTGGTGGTGTGGCAAAGAGCAGGGATTGTTAGTGCCCTGCAGGATTGAGCCATGGGAATGTTTACTTAGGAGAGGGATGAGTGTCCAGCTGTTCATGAAAAGAGAGCAGCAGCAGAATTCACACTGTGTCCTGCCTGCGCAGTTCAGGGAAAAGGAGAACGTTCCTGACTGTTCTGTGAGAAGTCAGGAGGAAGCTGGTGCAGGGGATTTCCAGTTCCCAGCTGTGCTGCACAGCTGTGAGTTGTCATGAGGCCCCACCCATGAAATGACAACCAACATTAGAGCTCTGTTCAGGGAAATCATCAGGTGATTGATCAGCCACTAAGCAAAGGTGGAGGAAATGTTTAGACCACAGGTAGGAACCTGCAGATAGTGCAAGTGCATTTACAGTAGAGCTCTGGGCTGTGTGGAAGTTGTGGAGCGCTGTGGTTAGGAAGCTTGTGCCGATACCCACTCTGGCCATGGGTCTGTGGGAACACCTGTCTGTGTATGGAGGACACGGGGATTCCTGGGCCTGCTCACTGACACTGGTCACTACACTGTACATGGGGCCATGTGTTTCACGTAGCCAGTGTGTGACAGAAAGTAATCCAGGCTTCTGTCCAGAGGAGACTGACACAACATCATGCAAAGTCCTAGGGAATGTAGCTAGTGCTGGACTGCAGCTGTTTTCTGCCCGGCAGGGCACGCAAACAGCACAGATTAAGGAATACATAGTTTCGCCTACCCTTGGGTCCTCCTGCACTGAACAGAACACACAAACCCAAGTGTCAGGTGTACATGGACTGCAGTCTTTGCACCAAATTCACCCATGTGAGGTTAGAATCTCTGTGTGGGTCAAAAAGCTCAGTGTGTGCTCACGTAGGGCACGTGTTAACCCCAATCCTGACATGCCTTGAAACTTTAGATCGTTGGGAAATGGAAACATTGGTCTTACCTTCCCCCAGCTTGCTGCCTGCTCCACGCAGAGGTGGGTTCAGCTTTGTGCCCGTCCCAAAAGCAGTGGGTTTCCATGGAATAACAAGAGGTGCCCTTGGGCACAGCAGATGTTATACAGTACTTAAAAATCGTGTCCGTTGGTGCAGGATTCAGTAAGCAAACACATCCTGTGGCATCCCAGCCACACTTTGAGCTTCCTGATTCTGGCCATCTCAGTTGAACATCCTGCTTATTGTCGCAGTTCAGTGCCTGAGTGCGAATCTATAGCAAATCTACTTAGCATATTCAGATGTCATGATTTAAACCCTTGGCTTTCTTCTTGGCTGGGCAGACACTCCCCAGCTTCAGTCCATCTTTCTGCTCTGGACAGAGTGTCTGAAGAGGTTGCCCTGGTTGTAGATTCTTTTCTTCAGGGCTTATGAGAAGGATGGGGGTTTTTTGCCTTTACAAAATGCCTTTACAAGTGCAGACAAGTAAATTTTCTTTTTTCTTATTGTCTTATGTCTGACTTGTATCTGCTCTCAACAGCTATGGAAAGTTAATGTATTTTTCTGACTTACGAATGTTTCTGGGTTATGAATGTTTTCATTATCAGTTTTTTCCTTTTGAGTATCAAGATTCTTTTACGCTTTATTATGTTATCGTTCTCGCAGCTTGTCTGTCTTTTCTTGGCATCAGTATTACTGTGTGACCTGTCATTTTAATCATACTTATTTCCATTCAACATGTCACAGGATGCACTTACACTTGTATTTATCCAAATATGCAGTTGTACAGCTGCTGATTTTGTAATTATTAGTACAAAACATCAATATTCTGAGATCATAATATCTGCTGGCAGTCAGCCATGCTCATCAACTTCTCATCACCACACGTCCTCACAGATGATCCTGGCTCACAGAAAGACTGCATTTTCAGTGTCTTCTATCTTCCTGCCTAGAGAAACCTCTCCATTGTGCCTCCTCCTGATCCCACTGCCTTCCAAAGCCATTTTTCTGCAACCTTTGTTGCTCAAGACATTTTATCTGCCACTCTGTTTTTAGAGAGCCTACAAATTCCTAGATTGCCCTTAGTGTAAATGCCTCGTTCTAGCCACAAAACAGCTGAGTAACAGGTTAAGCTCATATGTATAAGTCTAATTTTAAAGAAAGCTCAGTGGTGGTAGGGAGAGATGAGCCTCTGTCAAGAGGACCACGAGCAAACCCTGCCAGAGCCTTCAGCACATGGTGGGGGGAAGCAGGTGGTAGTTCCACAACTGCAGATTTCTGGCTTTGGCTTCTGTTGTAGGATACCGTTTGGGAAGAGACACGGCAGCGAGAGAAAACCAAAGAAACCTGAATAATCAGGAGGAAAAGTACAGATTTTGATTATTTATTTGAACTTAGTGAGATCTGATCCTGAGATGAGTTACTTTGATCTGGCAGTGGTGTCCCACTGTTCCCTCCTGGGCACGCTTTGCTAAGAGTTTCTGTAGGTGGCAGTGACACTTCCCGCAGGCTCTGCTCCGTGCAGGTGGGATCAGAGGGCAGCTGAGAGGGGTTCTGAGAAGAGGGTGAGAAGAGAGAGTGTTGCAAAGGGAGGGAAGAAGAGAGGAAGAGAGAAAGAAAGAGGTCTCCCCACCTCTCTACCCCTGAGTAACTCTTTTTATAATCTGCCAACCCAGGGATAAGGTGTTCTGTGTCATTTAGTGTTCTTCACTACACAGCATAATTCCAATGAAATCCACAGAAGAGTGATAGAACCATTCCTCATCCTTCCTCAACCTCCATGTTCACAGGACAGCTTGAGGTGTAAAGGAATG
This sequence comes from Oxyruncus cristatus, assembly GCA_013399855.1. Classification (NCBI taxonomy): domain Eukaryota; kingdom Metazoa; phylum Chordata; class Aves; order Passeriformes; family Cotingidae; genus Oxyruncus; species Oxyruncus cristatus. Next base: position 3,294,515 of record VXAY01003150.1, read on the forward strand.
GGATTTCTGTTCCTTCAGGTCCTCACTCCTAGACCTGAGCTGAGAGAGTTCCCAGTACCACCAGTGCTCCCGCTCAGATTCATTCAAGGCAGGAGTTTTTGCCAAGCTGTACAAATGACTTTCTGCAAAAGCAGATAAACACATCCCCTGTAGGATTGTCTCCTAATGCTGATCAGAAGAGTAGCTAGAGGAGTAACAGCCCTTGTGCCAGCTCTGCGACCCTCTGAACAGCTTCAGTACTGCCTTTAGTGCCTTCAAAGAGGTAAAATGGTAATTGGGGAGTTGCAATTTTACCCTTTCACCAGAGAAATGTAAATCACAACACGTTTTTGATCGTTTTGGCACCGTTTAGACAAAATTAAAAGGTAAAGCGTTTTAGTTGCTTAGGGTATAAAGCCTTCCAGGGCGTGTTCTGGAGGAGGAAATTAAACATTGGAGAGATCAAGATAAAGACATTTGGGGCTTAAGTGTTTGCAGTAGTTCTGTATAAGGAGTCATCAGAGACTTCATTGGAGATCACTGAAGGGTAATGCGCTTTTACCAACATTCTATTAAAAATATTACGAGTAATCTCTGTCCCTCGAACACACTTATTACAGCAGAGCAATTTTTACTGCCTTTGTCAGCAATATTTTATCTAGTTATTTTTCACAGGAGCAACTCCATGTGTACACTTATTTCTGAGATGTGTTTTGAAAACAGCCCTAAACTGAAAACTCAGGGATCTCCTCATTTTCCAGTGAATTCCCACTCACCAGCATTTCTCACAGGTTTTAATAAAATGGGCTTTTTATAAACAAAAGTTTCCCAAAGCTGAAGGGTCCCAGGCAGGAACAACATAGTCAAACCACCAAGAGCACGAAGCAACTTGTATTTATTTGACAGCTAAAATATGAGAAAGACAAGCTCCCAAGAAAAATTGCCTTACTAACCATATGAAGTAGAACATACTTCTTGGTTCAGGCCATGAGGGCAGGCTGCAGGCTGATAGTTTGACCCCACTCTTGTAGTACTTTCTTCTGTGAATGCCATTTGCAAGGGTCGTGTTGGCCCCCAGAGTTCGGAGGCCAAGGTAAATGGGGAGTAAAACCGATCCCTCACAAGGAACTCTCATGAGCCCTGTGATTTAGATCCTTCTGACAAGAAATTCACTTAAGAGCTGTAATATCTCCGTCATGCCAAGCAGTGATAGGATAAATGGGAAGGTTAAGGCAATTTGCCCCCCAAAACGCCATAAAGCCCAAATTAATTAAGAGGAGTTAACAATGAAAAGTCCTTCAAATTGCTCCAAAATAGATAACTCATATAACTTAATGGAAACTCCCTTTAAAATAGGAGTGCCATTAGACCATAAGTTATGGAAACAATCCTGCAAGCCCAAGGAAAACGCTCACCTTCGAGCTGCTCTTCGTGCCACCCAAGGTAAGACAGGCCTGGCCAGAGCTGAGTGACAGTGATGTTGGTCCCTGATCCATGTGCTGCACCACGTGGCACCTCTGCCACTGTCCCTCCTCCATGGAGCCTTCAGCTGCTCTCTGGTGAGTGCAGGAGAGCGAGGAGCTGAGCACAGGGAGTCCCTGTGCCATTTACACCCCGTGCTGGTTGGAAGCATTAGCCACGCTCCATTGTTTTAGGATCTTAGTCCTGGGGGGGACTTAGCTGGAGAAGCACTGTGGGAAACAACGTTTGCACTTGGGGATATCTGGAGGAAAAAGCCCCATGCGTTTCTCCAAGGAAGGAAGATAGTAAAAGCAAACCCTGGGCCTTGTTTCTTCCAAAAGTAATTTATTCCAGGTTAATTAAGGCAAGGTTATGAATTACTGCAACCTTAAAGGCTTTAAGAAACCCTCTGTCATCTCTCATTGCACACAAGTGACAGGCAGGTGGTGCAGCTGTGTGACAATGGAAATAGAACTGAAAGGCACTGACAAAGGAAAATGCAGTTTCTGTTTCTCCCTGCTGCCACCTTCCCTTGTTTTATGATTCATAAGGAAAGCCTAAGCAGTCACTGTGCTTTTAGAGGAGGAAAAGAACTGCTCTGGTTTGTTTTCCCTCCCTCTCTCTCTTGAACCAGTATTTCTTGGGGGTGTTTTGTCTTTACTTTTGGAAAAAGAACTGCCTTCAGTACACCAGGTACACATTTTGAGGTTTTTTTATTCCTTGAGTGTCCATTTTAAGGTAAAATAATAGTCCTTAAAAGAGTGCTGTTGTGCCTGAAGCCAACAGATATGCCATCACAATGTCTCAGCTGAGAAATTTAGGATCAAAACAATACCCTAAAAGAAAGCACAGTTGAGTTTTACAGTAACAGAGAGCACAGCACAACTGCTCTGTACTCTGTACTCGATTTACTACAGAAAGGACAGAACTTCAGGCTGAAATATGTGACATATCAACAGGATCAAGAATTTACAGGGCTGGATCTGGCTGCCTTGAGATCAAGGTACTTACAATAACTTAAACTAGCTGATGATCTTGCACGTCCTTAAATACCTTCCCTGAAAAGAGTTCAAAGATTAGGCACATTATTCCTCTGCAGGTGATTTTGCATCTGCTTTATCTCCTGTCCATGGGGTTTTTAAGCCTGTTTATTTTTGTCCTTCAATCCTGAAAGCAGTCAAGTCCTATTTCCCTGAAATGTAACCCCATCCAGGATGGACAGGAGAGCTGACACCTTTCAGAGGCATTTTGGGGGGTGTTAGGCTGTAATGCCATCTGCGAGGTACAGTGTCAGGAACTAGATATAACTTGCAAGAGCCAAGTTAGAAACCTTTTTGTTTTTATGTGAGGTACTGGAGTTGGAGCCTGGATCTGTACAAATAGGGTGAAATCTCTAAAGTATGGGTAGCTAAGGGTCATCATCACAGTTCTCAGTGATGGAGAAGTCAGCTGGACATGGGATCCTACAGCACCTCTTCTAACACTGTTGTTAAACTGGTTTCCTCCATTCGCCTCCATTAATTGCCCTTCATATTTAGTTGTATCAGAAGCTTTTATTTTTCTGACTTACAGGCTACATTCCTACTTCAGGCTCCTGAGTATCACAATCAGAATGTGTTTTCCTTCCTTGTCTTCCTGTCTTTTAGTATTTAGACAGATTTTCTAACATTCTTTGGGTTGTCTTCTTTAATCAGTTTCTCAAAGCCCGTATTGTGCTTGTTCTTCTCTGGGTGAGTAATAGTTTGTCAAGTCAAATTTGAATTACTTCTGAAATAAAATACCATAAGGAACCAACCAAACTTTGAATATGACAAAATGGTATTTTGAAATTAGTTGGGTTTTTTTTCTTTTTTTAAATCTCTTGGGGTATCTTGTGTCACATTAGAGTTTGTTTGCCTTCTAAATAAACACTTCTGTCAAGTTTGCAGATCAGTCTTCATTTCAGCAAGATTTAAGTCCATTTCCTACTTTAGAGCTTTCTGAAATGATGTGCATTCTTGATGTAGGTATGATTGGCACAAGCAAACCCACCTTGCACCAGTGCCCTGCGTGGGTACCTGCATTCCCCAAATGGGCTGAGACACATTTGGCTGGTGCCATTCAAAAGAAATGTAATCAGCATTTTGGAAGAGGTGAAAGCAGTAACTGCATATTCTGGTGAGCAAACATCTACTTTTGAATAAGCAGATAGTACAATTTGTGGCACTGTGGGAATCATGAACTCTCATCTGAGGGTCCAGATGAAGCAGGAATGTTAAACAGTGATAACCCAGGTAGCACGTGAGGGTAAAAGCTACTCTTTCAAATTTTATTCAGTTTAGTTGTAAAAATCATTTAGCATTCCTGAAGTCACAGTTTTAGCCCATTTACCAAGGATTAGCTGCCCAAAGTTAGCAGTTAATTCACAAAGATAAGCAGGACTAGATCAGCGTTGGCATGAAAAACCCGTACTGAAAAACCCTTGCACTCACCAGAAAGTAGGTGCCCTGAAATCAACTGATGAAGCTGTTATTTGCACAGAGGACCTCAGAAATTCTCAGCTCTCGAAACTGTCTGCTATTCATCTCAAATTAAAGAGATTAAAGAGAATTTACTATTGCAGTATTGCAACTGCCTGGTAATAAATCATCATCTGATATTTATAGCCCAAATTAAGACGGGTGACTCAGACACGCTGCTGACCATTTAGCAGCGAACTCCTAATAATCCAATCTGGAACGGCAGGGAGAAGGAATAGCTGTCTGATGTGAAGTCAGACAAGTAATTTCCTATTTAAAATTTGATTAGATAAAATCTTTTGAACGTGTGCTTGTAAAGCAACAGCCTGTTTAAATATGTATAGTGCCGTGGCGCACACGGGACGCTGTTACAACGACAGCCAGCACAAAGAACATTTGCAGTAACCTGAACGTGCAGGGGGAAGCACAGAGCCCTGGGCTAAACTGGATCGGGATAAATCTCTCACACGATGGGAAAAAAACATCAGAGCTAATGGGGGGAAAGCAGCTTTCATCCTGTTAAAAAGCCACGAGCTCGTTCTTGTGTTGCGAAGGTATCGTTTCCCGAAACGGAAACACTTGGTAACGCGCGTTAGGAACATTAATTTGAGGGGGATGTTTTTTGTAGGTTTTGAATGCAAGAGGGAAAATACAGATTCAAGCTGGAATATTTTGCCCCTCTGTAAATAATGTATAGTTTTGAAAGCCATCTAGTGAGCTTGATATTTTCAGCCAGAAAGTTCTTCTGGATTTAAAGGCATTATATTCTAAAATTCATGAGAAAGAATAAAGGCCAGTAAAACCAAGATGGGGGAGTTTGCCTTAATCCTGACCCAGTAATCATCACTGGGGATTTTGCCTTTGACTTAATGAGACAACAGTTTGAGCCAGCAAAGTGTTGGATTGTGCTGCCCTCCTCCCTCCTGGTATACCTAAGGCTGGCTGCAAAATTACTGCCCAGGATGAGCTGCAGCGATGGGCCTGGCCCCTGCCAAAGCACAGAAATTACATTGGTTCGGGTTAAAGAACGGGAACACTGGTTTTTTTCCCATACCCTGATTTATATAACTTACAGAGGTCATGGCAGCATTTCTAACCAGCTATTGATAATAAGGCATCCTCTCAAAACTGAGATACAGTCCCAAAATGGGATACAGTCCCATTGCAAGTTCAAGCAGAGAATCTGATTACAACCATTTAGTACAGTTGCAGCCAAGCTGGAACATTTTATCACTCATCATAAAAAGTACTTGCAGAATTGTCCTGAGAATCATGTTGTATTCACACATTATAAAAAATTAGTATTTTTAAAGTGACCAACTACTCGTGTTCACTGGAAGCTAATTTTTCTCTTTCTCTCTTCATGCAGCTCTTCAGTTTTTATTAAAGCCACGGGGACTTTTTTCCTTTTTTTTTTTTTTTTTCTTTTTTTTGAGTGTGTGGCATGAGAAACATCCAAGTGTTCCAGGTGATCTGGTAAATACCCACTGCACTTGTGTTCATTCCATGAGTCTTAGGTGGGGAATTTGTCTTGGAAGTTCCTTGCCTTTTCCTTGCTCTCCCCCAGCACTGTGTGTGTGGGATCACCACTGTCCTTGTGGAATTAATTACAGCCCTCCAAGTGATGAACTGGAGCATGAAACCAGCAAGGCACTGCCCGGGTTTTTTCTTTTCCAAAGCTGAAGGAAAGCCTCAACAGAGGCTCCATGAGTCTGAAAATCACATTCAGCTCATGTTTGGAGGCTTTTCTTGTAGTTGCAGAGCAGTTCTTTGATTGGTAATGTCATATTTTTATGTGTAGATGGTGAGGTTTTCATAGAGTTTCCTGCTGAGGTGCCTTGGTGTTTGGTGGGGATTCCTACACTGGTGAGCAGCATGTGAGATTCCTCTGAAAGCAGCATCCAAGTGTGTCTCTCTCTCCTGTTCCCAAGGAATCTACTGGAAGCGCAGTCCTACCCAGTTGGGTAGGAAGGTACTAGCTGTCTCCAGGCTGTTTTAAGGCTTTGACTCCTGCCACATAAACTCCACATGGATATCATGAGCTGAAAAGAGCTTAATCAAAAAAAACCCTACTATAATCATATTCCAGAGTCTTGTGACATGTTAACAGGTCCTTGACAGCTTGTCAGTAAGTGAAAAATTTGCGTGACACTAATGGGGACAGAGCAGTGGTTTGGTATCTCACCCGAAAGCATCACTGGGAAATGCCCAGTGGGAGCCTCCCCATTAATCCAAAAAAAACCCCCGAGTTATGACTGTCCATCCATGAGACTATAAACCCCCAATCCTCCTGATTTCACGCAGGGGCCTGGGCACTGTCAGCCGAACTTCCTGCTTTAAAATCGGTTTGCATACTCTTTGTCAGGCACATTTGAATAATCTGTGTCACAACAAAAATTGGAAGTGTGTTGAATCGAAGAAGATTTGAAATTAATTTTTTAAACTGCAGATGAATCATAAACTTATTTTTGCAAACTATATGAAAATACATCCAAAACTCTAAAGAAGTCTGCTCAAAGGAGAAAATACACAACCACAGAAAATATTTTATATCGATCTAAATACACTGAAACCCTGTCAATCTGCAGAATACATCAAAAGAAGGTTTTATACGAAATAAGCAAATTATAAATTCCTAGAGTGCCAGTTTTCTTCCACAGATTATGCAAACATGTGTGCTTCAAGTAAAGTTGCATTTTATTAAAAATGTAACTTGTGATAAGATAGATGTAACATTTGAAGAGCAATTTAGAGTTTATATTATTCTTGCCTTATAAAATAATATTGAAAAAGTGAATTGAGCTAACACAAGTGTATTCAATATGCATGAAATCTCTCTTTGGTCTGTGAAGTGCAGAGCAGATAGAGAGTGGCCACTTCCCAGCGCTGTAATTACTGTGTCACCGTCTGTGAAGCATTTATGTGAAGTACAATACTTCTGACTAACCATGGACAAACTTGCAAGAAGTCAAATCATTATTTTCAAATCCTTTACGTTCTGCTGATACTGGAATGCGATGTAATCCATCACTCCTTATGTTTTATATCATCAAACACAGTCCCTTTCTTCTGTAGGCATTCCTTTTAGGCACACCTATGGATTATACACGCTGCCTTAATAATGTAATTTTTTTAAAAGCAGCAGACTGTTATAAAATAGAAGTTCTTCTTTGTTTGTTCCCTCATGCTGCAGAGAAGGCTTGAACACTGACAAAGGCTTGTCTTTACTTAAGGGTTCTTTCTCCTTTTTTGCAGATAGTGCATTGATTTTGGTTGGTGATAACTTTTCTGTTTGCTATGTTCCCCCAAAAGAGCCTTAAGGTTAAGTCCTTGCAATGGCACTGGTCACAGCTGCTATGTAAATGCTAACAAATTTAGAAAGTAAATAGTCAAAACTCCTTCTTTAGCGAGCATTCAGGTTCTCTGCTCTTTTCATTTCACCCACGCATCGCGCATCTCACGGATTTTTGAGATTTGGGATGTGGTCCTAAATTACCTTCTGCAACAGAAGGCTTTCCCATGGTAGCCTCCTCTTTGGGAGTGGGCTCCTGCATTTCCAGGCCACGGATCCGTGCCCTGTTCTGAGCTCAGGACACACGTGGGTGTGGGTGCTGTACGCGGCGTGTGCCAGGGCAAGGGATAAGAGCTGGGAGGGGCGGCTTGCGAGGTCAGAGCTCCAGGGCACGCAGGCAGGAGCTCCCTGTGCCCTGTTCCAGTACAGTCCCGTTGGTGTGGCACTGGGGATCCCCAGCTGGTTGATCCTGGCTCTCAGCAAGGTTTCAGAGCAGCCTGAGCCGTGCTGAGCCCCAGCAGTGCCTGTGTGAGGGGAGCACGGCAGAGCAGCCTCACACCCCCTGCCCCGGCACGGCAACCTGGCGCTCCCAAAACAGGCAGCTCTGGAATCTCTTCTCTCCCGGGGGTCTCAGGAAGTCGTGGTTATCATAAATGTGTTATGCACAGACCGTATTAAGGCTGCTGTCTCAGAACGTAAGGCTTTTGTTCTTGGAAGGTGTTAAGATATTACGAGCTTAAGGAGATTTGTCCAGAAAAGAATTTAGAGAAAATTGCCCAGCATTAATGCCTTAAACTGCCCATCATCGAATGCATGACTGCAAAACTCTCAGGCAGGATGTGGTAATGTAATAATTGATGCATCCGTGGGAAAATCACACCTTTTACTTGAAAGTACTGTATTAATAGTCATTTTAAGTTCTTCCTTAAGCTTAGGTAGTGCATATGTTAGTCAGTGCTAAGGAAAACCAGTTCTTACAGGCTGTAGATAAATTTATTTTGATTATTGCCTTATCTTATGGGAATACTTTTTAGGAAAAATACACACAAACATGATGAAATTAAATGACTGCAGATTATTAATACAGTGCCCCAAGACTACTGTCTTGTTTGGCTTATTTTTGATATATTTGTTAGAGCTGGAGACTTGAATACTGTAATTGATCAAAACAAAGTATCGTTTCAGTAGGGACAACAGGAATAATTTCCCAGAAATCCACACTGTGCCTGTAAATTAATGAAGCCTCTACATGAGAATTGGTCAGATACTTTTAATATTAGTTAGCTGCTGAAGCAGCTGTCTGTACAGTGAACCAGCTCCGTGGTTACAGTCATCTTTTTTCCAGTTCAGTCTAATAGCTTGTAAAATAATGTTGGGAGTAAATCTCAAAAAGTGGTGAGATGCATGTGGTTAGAGCTTCCTTGGGGGCTTCACTTGGGACAGTTCCTTGAGGAAGAAAACTAATTTGATCTCTTGACTAGAACCAGATGTTGAGCATGTGTGGATTGGTGGCACTGAGAAGTGTTACAGTTTGAATATTGGCTGAAATGATCAAGGTTTAAGATTAGGATTTAATTAAATAAATTACCTTTGAGCTGACTATAATAAGAGTTTCAGATCAGCTCTGTAGAGTAGCTGGAGGTACTAAACACCTATGACATTTTTTAGATCCCAGGGTGGTTGTAATGCCATGTGGAACACTCCCCAAGGAATGGCACAAAGGGGTTCGGTTTTCTCCAGCCCCAGATAAATGTGGAGCCCATAGCCTTGTGATCCTTCCAAGATAACATTCTCATTCTGCTGTCAAGTAGTAAGAATCCCGTGGAGAACTCCCACAGACAATGTTTCTCATAAAGTCTCATGGAAATTGCTGAGAAATACCAATAATGAGAAAAAAAATTATGCTAAGTTCTCTTCTCTTTCAAAGAATCGTCCCCGAATCTTCCCTTTACTGCAATCAGTCAAAAAATTCCAGACTGTTATTCCGAACTCTGTGTTAATAGAGCTCCACAGGATCTGTCATCTTAGTTAACATCAGCGAAGTACCTGCCTTTAGTGTTTTCATCTTTTGAATATGTATGAAAAATTTCAGACAAGTTTTCAATACACTGGTATATTAGCAAGAAAAAACTAATTGCTGTATGTAATGAAGAAAGTGCATTGGTATTATGTGCTCTATTAAAATAAAATTATCTTCAACTTTAAATAATATTTATTTTTAAATTTAAAACAGGTCACCTTTGAAGATGAACAGGCATGGCCCCTTGCCAAAAGAGCAATCAGATTCTGTGCTGCAGAATATATAGAAAATCATAACAAACTTAATTACCTGTACCACTGCTAAAGGCCCTTCATATCTTAGCACTCTTGAGATTTAGCAGATTGTATCACATCTTCCTGATTAGCAGTTCTGACTGAGAAATGAAACATTCTGACTTACTGAAATTAAAAAAAAAAAAGGCAGATTCAGTTTTTAAAGAAGACAATCTGTGAACAGCCTCAATTTTAAAGTATAACGGCTTACAAGAAATGTTTAAATCTCAGTGTATTTTCTCGAACTACATTAATTGTTTGTGCCATGTGAATAGATATCAGTGTAGTTTTCATTTTCTGGGATCTCGTGTCTTCAGCCTTTCTTAGAGGTCAGTACCTCAGCCTGGGGGGTTTCTTTAATTATTGTTATTTCTTTCCAGGATTTTCTCAGAGAAAATTTAGTACAACGGTCCATGTTCACAATTCCCAGATACCAAGAATCCATGCAGTATTCAAAATCTATCTCTGATTTTTGTCTGAAATTATCGGGCACTTTCGTCATACAAGTGTGTCTTAAAATCTCAGAAGTACCAAATGTGATTTTTCTCTGAGGGACTTTAGAGGGAAGCCCAGGTTACCTTGGTAGGAAGACCCTCCTGATTGGAGCAAGGGAAGGAGCCAGGACAGGATTCGTTACAGAGTGCATGAGCGTGGGGAGTAGCTGAGCATTTCAGAGGGAAAGGCTCTTTTTGTGGCTGCGACATCTAAACCCGTATTTTGCTTTTCTGTTCTTTATTAACATTCCCTTGGTATTGCTTATGGGTAAAAAGTTAAATACCAGTTTTCTGGCGCTATCTCAGAAGCTGTCAGTGCCTTAGGATTCAATTATTGGCATTTTTTTTATAGGCAGAAAAGAATGCATCCAGTGGGGGGGCTCGGGGTGGGGGTGAAATCCCCCGTGTCCCTTCACCGCTCGCGCAGCTCTGGTAGTTCACAGAGTCACATGTCTCTGCTCATCGTTTTCTCAGCCCCCTTTGTCATCCTTCTCCAAGCCCCTGGTTTCCTCATGCTGCAGCTCTGCTGATAGCACGTGTTGCTTTTTCTCTGGCCATGCCCAGGCTTGGCTGGCGCCTGCTTTCCTTAGGACATTCTTTCCTGGAAGTGCTGCAGCCTGATCACACGTAGCACCACAGCAGAGCACGGTAACTCCATTCCAGCCTAATTCTCTGTTGATTCTTTGCAAGCCTTCAGTGCCAATCAGAGATATCTTTCCAACATCCTCCAGACACCATCCTCTCTCTTAGGTTCGAAGATTCCGGTTTCTGCAGCCTGGCAGCATTTAATCAGGATAGGAAATCCCTCACCCTCCCCTGCAGTTCCAGCTCTGCCCGCTCAGCCCTGTCAGGCTCCAGCTGCAGCCAAACTTGTCGAGGCCAAACGTGAAGCATGGATAGAAGTGGCTGATCAGAGCAGCAGCACAGCACTCCTCTGGACTTTGGCTTGCTAATAGGAGTGGTACTCAGGGGCATCATCTGTATGTGATAGTGATTTTGGATGAGATGAGAAGAGAAATGACATCTCAGCGTGGAGAGAGCACACGGTGCTGAGTTTATCACGCTGCAGTGCCTGTGCGTGGCTCGTAGAGGAGCAAGGGCAGTGCTTGGGTGTTTGCCTTCCAGAGGCTTTAACCCAGGGAAAAGCTACACAGTTACTTCAACCTCTCTCTCATTTACAGTTAGGGCTATTTGTATGCTTAATTATAGCTGTTTTGTTGGATCTAGAGCAGATAAGAGCAAGCTTTGTTCCTTCTGAGCTTTCTTTTGCATCACACCAGATTTCCAGTGTTTCCTTCCCTTGCACTGAAAGCATCTCAGGTGATTTTCCCTGCTGCCTGCCTGTGTAGCTCCCTGCTCTGGGGAGCTGTTGTATGCCGGAGGCTGGTTCTCCTGCCACTTGTTCTGACGTGGGAGAGGTGATGAATGGGGAGAGAGGGGCTTTTTGTTGGTTCTAAGGAAGCAGTCAGACTCTGGCACTCTGAGGCAAGTCCTGTATTTGGCCTGCTACCCAGGGTGATGCGGTACCTGTGATGGCACACCAGAAATCAGATTGTCCTTCCCAATCACCTGCTTTTCTAATCAGATGGAGTTCTGAGGAGAGCATTTTACAGCCTCTCATCAAGCTGCAGTTCTGGCCCCAGCCCTTTTGTTGGGAGCACGTGTGCTCACACACGTGTGCACGCACACACACGCCAACCCTTCTGAACGTTTGCATCACATGGGATCCCATTTAATATCCTCCTTTTACTTGTCTTCACCATGTGCTTATCAGCTGAACTAATACCTGTTTGCTTTCCCAGCTGCATGTTACAGGCTCAGATTACTCTAATTTTAAAAAAATCAACACTTGTTTTATTAAAACTAATTTCCAAACTGTCACTGGAGTGCCAGATGCAACAACTGGAATCATCCTGTCCCTCAGTTCTTTTCTTCTCTCCTCTCTAAAAGCGCCCAACAGCAACCAAGAAGAAAATTTGCAATAATAAGCCTATGAAAAAAAGAAAGAGCCAAAGAAAAGCAGCATTTACTGATATGTCAGCCCCACAGAATGAGCTGCAGTATATCAGCCCACCTTAAAAAACTGAACCCAGAACTCCTCCCTCCTTCATTTGCCATTGTATTCATAAGTAACGTATTTATTGCTTTGTATTATTTGAAGTTGTATTTTTAATATTGAGAAAACTATCATAAAACATATGGCAATGCTTAAACATCACTACGGAAGTGAAAAATTGACTTTTCCATAAAAATACATTCTCTTGTATTTCACTAGGGAGTTATGGCCCTAGTGAAAATGTAGTCCATTTCAGCATGCTCTAAGGCATCCTTCTTGGATAGCATGCTAACATTATACCTGGATGTATTGTCTGCAGGCACTGGACACAATCCTCAGGGTGTGCAGAAATTAGATAAGGAATAATTCTTTTGTATAATAGCATCCCTTGTGCAATACAATAAAATTAATTCAGCCTCTCTCCATAGAGCTTATCTTCTGTCCCAGCATTAGACTGTACTTCTCCCGCATTTTACTTGGGCAACAAATATTTTCTTACTTCCACTTTCCCCTGTTTGCAGAAAATATCTTTAAACCCTTGCTGGCATGGCTTTTGCTAGCGCAGTGTTTAGCCATATGGTCTGTCTCTAGTGCTCCAGCCATCAAAACTTTTTAAAACAAATCAGTCTCATGGTTTTCCGTCAGAGACATTACCATGGATAACTCTTTGTGGTGAATCACTCTCTTCTAATGCTTCTCACAGGCAGAACACGTGACATTGGACCATTCCTATATATATTTCCTACTAAGACATTTCAGTCTCAGTTGCCAGTTGTATGTATTTACTGGCATAATCACACAGCTGAGGGACTGAGTGGCCACATACTGAATAGTGTAGCAGTTCCTCTTCTGCTTTACTGTTCTCTTTTAATATATACAGCTGCAGAACAGTTTTGCCACGGGCTTTCACATCGTTTTCCAAGTCTCAGGTTGACTTTTGGTATCCCACAGTCTGCCCTTACACTCCTTGGTCACTAGAATCTACTTAACCATCCCCTTTTCCATTCTTTGCAAATGTTCCACTCATTTTGAATGTTCAGCTGGGGTGATCTTTTTTATCTTTTTTTTTTCCTTGGTGTTGCCAGAGGCTCTCAAGTGACACCAGTCTGCGCAGAGCCGTGAACACTGCAGGTGAATTCTGTTCTGTTGAATCCACCCTGCAAGGCACTCCCAGCTCACTCTGCTGGGTGGTTAAAACACAGAAAGTCATTTTTGGTTTTTTAAGCTTCTTAGTCCCAGGTGGTACCAACAACCCTTAATTAACTAAAGCAGCCTCACCTGGGAACACACTGCCACATCCTCCCCTGTGGGACCAGGAGCCCCATTTAAGCTCCAGCCAGCAGTTTTAAGGCTGTTTTGAGCTGTGTTATAGGTGGGTCTGTTTGTGCGGTGTTAGCTGAGTGATTTGGCTTTCCTGGTTTTCTCTTGGAGCCTTTTGGACACACAGTGCTTTGGATGGGACCTGCTGCTGTCACCACCCTGCTCTGCTCACCCACCTCTCTCGCTGTGGGACCACGCTGTGAGGTGAGCCCCTGCCTTGTCCCAGACTGCCAAGAGGAAGCGTAAGAGATTTGCACTTATTCCAAAAGCAGTCCTGCTTCTCAGAAGTGTGCAATGGTGAGGAAATAACAGCATAATATCTAGAGCTTTGTGGAGGAGAGAACCTTGAGGTCTCTTTAAAAAAAGTAGGCAGGAACACTGTAAATGGGGGGCCTGGGGAAAGGGTCTGTTTTGCTCACACAGAATACTTATTTTGGTACTCTCTGAATGTGCTGGTACAGCTTTGACTCTTCGGATGTTTCATAACTGTGGTTATCCTGAGCTTTGAGATGAAAGGTAGCTTTGAATAAAGTGCGTTTGGATGTTGTGTTTGTGGTTTTTTTAAGGCAAAAACACTCCTTATCAAAGTGCTTGTCGCCAGTGCTGCCATTCAATCAGCTGAGGTTCACTTCGCCTCTCAGTTGGCTGAGACTGAGCTTCAGCTATTCTGCTTTCAGCCTTTGTGAGCACTCTATGCCTGTGGCATGTTCTGCCACCACAGTGGGTTTCTGTGGAGATGTACCTCACTCACACAGGGCTTCCCATCCATCTCACCATTCTCCTGGTGTAAGCCAAGGAGGAGCTGAGCGCTGCATGGGCCATATACACGTAGTGTAGCTGACAGTAAACAATGACAGCCCCTCTTCTCAGCACCTCAAACCAGCAGATACTGTCAGTCCTTTCTCTGTTATGTCTGAAAGGTTCTTGGATTTGTGTCCACATAGTCAAACACTCTGCCTGGTGCAGCTCGGGTGCATGTCACAGCCTTTTTTTCTTTTTGAATGCCCAAAGCTCAAAAAAGAAGGAGCGTTTTGGCAGCCCAGCTCTCACAGGATTTAGTGAGTGGGTGATGGTGTCATCCTGGCTGTGGGTGAGCAGTGTAGGTGTTCTACAAAAGGTTTAGTGTGCCAGGGAAGCACTGTGTAGCTCTAATTGTGTCACAGAAGGTGGGAAGTTACTGGGGTGTTTCAAAGGTGAGGGCAAACTGAAGTATAGTTGACTTCCCTAAATCTGCACTTGTGTGATGGATGGCCACAAGTCCTCTCCTAATATTTTTGGTATTTCCTCCCAAACAAACACAATTTTGTAGTACTTGGATAGGGATCTCTAGCCCACCTACTTGCACAGTATCAATTACAGCTGTATTGGGGCTCCTTAGCCTTTCATCTTTTTTTTTTTTTTTTCCTCAGTATGCCCCCAAGACTTGTTTTCTTAATTTTACAGCTGGAGAACTGGCATAGGCCACCAATGGGAAATAGACCTGCCCATTCCACATGAGTTATGCTTTGCATTGGTTTTAAGTGAGACTCTTTAAAATATAATTAAAAGCTTTATTGTTCCTTGATTAATATGCTGCTCTGTTTCTAGTATAATGCTCCATTATCCATACTGCTCCTCAGCTATTTTACAAATATTTCTATGCTGTGTTTATTTTGGCAACTGCTGCCAGATGTTGACTGTATGAATTCTTTCCAACTTTTGAAAAGCTGTGTTGCTGTTCTGTCTAGAAAATGCATCTGTGCCAGGATACCATGACATGGGGAGCTACACTGTCACCTGGGAGAACAGGCCTCTGCCCCCCCCAGCATGCCAGACTGAGGTGATGGGAAGCAGAAGGGGGGGGTCACAGCAGGATTTAGATTTGCTCTGCCATCTCCCAGCATCAGGACTAGCAACAGAGCCAGGGTCTTCTGATCCCTGGCTGCCACCTCATTGTGCTGCTGGTCCCTGAAGGTTTCTTAAGAGGGGAGAGCAGCACAGGAGGGAAGGTCATAAAGGGAGGAGAATGACCTGCTGTGCCCACTTCAGAGTCTGATAGATGATGAGGGCTGAAACACTCAGGAAGGATGACCCAGGGATTGAAGTGTGTGTCTCAGTGCTGTGAAGCTCCAAGTGGAGAGGAACCTCTGTGGAAAAAGTATGGGATGTGACCCAGCCTGCCGTGCCCACCTCTGCATGGCATTCAGGGGGCTAAAGGCTTGAGAAATCCCAAGAAGCAGCAGGACAGTGTTGTGTTTGCAGTGTTGTGTGAATACATGTGCATTAGTTTGAATTCTGCAAAATAAACTTCCATGGAAATACGTGGCTCGGGCCAAGTTTTTGAGTGATGTTCATTGGCAACTCTCGCAACAACTGGATACAAATCTGGTCCAGACCTTCTAGTTCAAGGTATATATTAGATGTATGACTCCATGCTTCTGAAGCTTTTAGGGAAACAACTGGCTTGTGTTGCATTCTGTGGCTTGCATAATCGTGTTTGGTGCTCTGTGTGCCGGCTGCATGTCAGCAGTTGGAGCCTCATTTGTGCTCCATGAAGGGTAGTTCCCCTCTGGAAAAGGGAAGGGAAAAACTTCTGTAGATTTTGGGTTATTTTCTTTTTCTGTAGACCTTTTCCTCTGAGCTTCAAGACAGCAAATCTGTCATAAATGCTTTCTTTCAAATCTGGGCATAGGAAAAATGTCTGGAAAATCTGAAATATGGAGCTACTGCGAGTATTGATGCCCTTCACAGGCTCCAGCACCTTTTAAATGACCTGTCTAGTGCCAATGGGAAATTTGAGGCTGCCAGACAAAACAAATGGGACAGAAACAATGGTGTCCCTTCCAGGCATCTTTCACAGCGTGGCTATCACTTTTGGTGGTTCAAAGCATAAGCTGGCCATGAAGAACTGTTAGCTTGTCCCAATGATCCCATGGCTCTCTGACACATTAAGAACTTCATTCCTTGCCGTGTTTCTCCCTTCCAACTGCTTTAGGAGACAGTCAGAACCTGGAGTAAAGGATGGAGTTGTCTGCTGCAGTGGGTTCATTTGGAACAGGTTTTTCCACTGTGGGTAATATTAGAAAGTATGATTTGGTTATTGCCAATTAACAGACTAGTTGTGCCTCTGGTAGTTGTGGGGATTAGCAGTCTTTATTCTCCATCATCATTTGAGACCTTTATATTGCTGACAGGCTGTGGCATAGAGGGCCAGACAGCCCATTTGAGTGCTGCAAAGCACTTCCACATTAAGAGATCATTGTGCTGTTGAAGTCAGGTGTGTAAAATAAATCATCTAAGGTTTTGCAAGCCATAATTCAGTGAGCAAATACCATAACCCTCATTTTATTAGAACAAGGGACTGATTAACAGACAGTGTGCAACATGTCTGAAGGAACTGGAAACCACCTCAACAGAAATGTAGATTCCACATACAAATGCACAGACCACAGTGGTTCAGGGTTGAGGGTGTGGCCCCTGTTAGGTAATTGCAAATGCTGAAATCCGACATAATTTTAGGATTTAGGCCTGTCTGTGTCCCCTTTGAGTTTTATATGGTAACTCATTCTGGGTTTTGTCTAAGTTAAGCTAATGTTAATAAACACTAATTTGTTGCTTTCCTGCCTGCAGTGGTTTAAAAAACAAAACCCACAGTACAAAACTAACCTACAGTGATCTTATCTTTGGCTTGGTGTGTTTTAAGCAATGTTACTTTATTTAAGGGTCCTTTAAAGAACAGCTTACACAAGTCACCATTTCCTCTATGTATACTCTCCAATTATAATATACAACCCCCCCTTTTTTTTTTTTTTTAACCTGTCGATCTTTTATTGCTGTTTAGGAGGAAATCCCTAAAAAGAACATGTTTAAACAGGCTGTGGGCTAAGTTCTGGCATTGACATGAGCCCCACATGTGACATTGCGTGTACTTACAGAGCTCTTGGAGCTGTGCTGGGGGCTGAGCTCTGCCCTGGTCAGACACTCAAGGCAATGCCTTCCCTTGGGGCTGCAAGGGGGAAAATCCTTCCCTGCTTTTGTGGGGAGGGAAGTGGATGTCCCAGAATAGGAGAGGAGTTACCGTCAGGTAATTCATGATACACACGGTGCCTTCCCCCCATCCTCTCTGGCCCCACTGAATTAGCCTGTGGCACAGGGTCTTAGTTGTAGAGGGTACTTCATCCAGAGCAGCAGCATTTATGTGCAGGCCTCTGTAAATTAATTATTTACTTTGGGGGGTTGGAACTAGATGATCTTTAAAGGTTCCTTCCAAGCCAAATGAGTCTATGATTCCATGACCTTGAGGGGGGGTGGGCAGAGGAATCTGGAGTGATTCCTAACACCTTGATGGCAAGGATTTGTGCTTTTCCCCTCCTTCGACTCAGTGGCTGTTTTTCTCTCAGAGCTCCTGAGGTCTGAGCAGAGAATAAGGATGCCCAGCTGTTTTTTCAGTGTGCTGCTATTTGCATACACTGCACATTTTCAAAATGAAGTGCATTCATTTGCAATGTTTCTGTTCCTTAATTAGGTTTACCGATTGCTTACGTGAAGAAATGTGGTCTTTGGTTTTCAGGATAGTTTATGAAAACAACCTGTGCAATTCATCTTTTAGCCTAGAGGCTGGTCCGTGGCATTTCTTTCAGGACTCAGCTGCTCCAAAGGAACAGAACTAAACTGTAATACGTATTATTTCCTCCAGATATTGGACAACTTCTGACATATGAAAGAAGGTTCTTATTTTCCTATTATGACAATTAGTTGATATCAGAGAGCTGTGGAGATAACGTGACAGTGTTGTATATGCCTGTCTATTGTTGTTGTAAGTCTTTTTTCACTTAAACCAACTCTATGATGCCAGTTCTTAAATGTACATCTCTTTAACCAGCAGTAGAAGCTCACTGTGGAGACTCAGTGTAAGTAATGATTTCATCAGATATGAATGAATGTTGTTGTTTTGGGAAGGTACTGTATCAGCAAAGCTAGTAGCTTCTGAAGCTACTTGTACTGGTTACTATTTTGGGACTTTGATCAGTTTATTTTAAGCATCTGTGGATATGTTACGAGTTCTTCAGCTTCCTTCTAAAGTGCATTTGTCCTCTTGGCTTATGGTGTGGATTCTTTTTTTCCTGGGGATTCTGTCAGCTCAGGAATGTAAGTGACTGGATGTGATGGATGCTGTGGCCAGGGTTTGAACACACAACTCATCAGGGCCTGTTTCCTCATCACTGGCAGTAAATGAGGCTGCTCTTCCCCTCCTCTGTGGGTGCTCACTGGCAGTCCTGGGTGCTGAGAGCAGGCAGGGATTGCTGATGTGTCCCAGCCTTGGTCTGCAGCACATGTTTCAAGCCAGACTAGACAGACAGCTCTGCTGATTCAGAAGAAACACATTTAATGTCAGAAAGCCTGAGGGGGGGGAAAAGACTGGACTCAAAGCACAAAGCGAATGGACTTTGGTACAAGTTCAAAAATGGAAAGTTGGTCTTGCTCTTTTAAATTCCTAAATTTAGAACCTTCAGGACACCTTTGGGATAGGATGGTTAGTACCAGCCTCGTTAGAAACTGAGATATTTCCCACTACCATCGGGATGTAATGATATCACAGTAACAGTACAGATGGAATGCCACAGTGAGATAGATGTCTGTGTAGTCTAAGCCACAGTGTCCAGAATGGGGTGCCTGGTCCTCAGACCCTTTACCAACAGCCTGGGGAGAGCTGGCTCCAGGTTGGGGGCTGAATTTGCCCTCTCAGCAGTGGAAGTGAAATAAGTGACTTCTCTGTCTGATACTCTGCAGTTGCCAGGAGGCTCATGGTTTCCATTGTGGAGGAGGGGGTCTAGGAACCTGTGAATGAAAAGGATGCTGGATCTTCAGCCAGGTTATCTGTTAAATTGGTGCTACTCTTTGGGAGTAAAACTATTCCAGTACATCTAAAAAAACCCAAACACCCAGCCAACCAAAAACCAAACACAAACAAAAAGAAAAAAACAACACCAAAACCAAAAAACCCTCTTTGTAATCATCAAGAAACTAAAAAGTGTTGTCTCAGAGCAAGCTGCTGAGTAGCCGTCTGCGTTGACCTTTCAGTGCCAGAGCCGTTTTCAGTCCTATGAATGAAGAATAATTTAAAGAGTTGCTCTTGTTTTTTATGATGCATCTTCTGTTCATTAGGGACAGCTCATGTTTCTGACTGTGTCCTTTGTGCCCACTGAAATTAAACTAGCAAAGACACTTCCAGTTGGGTTGGAAATCCTTGTCTGTAGTGCTGGAAGAAATGGTGTAGGAGCCCTGGCAGTGCTGTGGGGTCAGTAACTGAGGCTGTGCCCAGGGTTTAGGTGAGAAGGGCCACAGGAGGTGTTGTTTGACCTCACTGAATGTGAGCTGCCAGAACATCTTGCTTCTACTGGGAGGTAGACATCTGTGCTCCCCTTGAGGGGGATAATCTGCAGGGGCAATTTATTCCTCTATAGAAGAGGAAGAAATTACCCCAAGGCAGTACCTCCTGCCCCACTCAGAGCGATGTAGGGCAGGGTAACCCTGCTGAGGGCTGCTTTGCTCCCTGATGATAAGGGAAGCAATGCCTCCCTCCAACTGGAAACAAACCACCTATTGACTTCATTTGCGAATTGCTGGAAGAGGATTGGAATCCATCCTGCGGGGTAACTTGGCTGTGTTCTGAACAAAGCCAGATAAACAAATAGTACTTCTGTTTTTACGAGACATGCCCAAAGGAGAGAGGAAAAGCTCTGCTGTGTAGGAATGATTTTGAGGCTGACACAGGTTACTGTTAGAAGGAGATTATTCCAGTGTATTGACCAGAGGCGAAACCATGTCTTGTTCTACCAGTGCTTAAATTTTGAGGGCAGGAAAGGGTTTTGACAGAAACAGGTTACACCTTCGTGGTGACCATACTTCCCTTGTTTAGCTCTTTGTACCAAAAAAATTCAGTTATTGCCTAAGAAAACATTTGGTCTCATTAGCTTAGTTCTATTAGCTGAAATTATATATTATGATTCATCTTGGTCCCAGTCCTGTTTGCAAGGCATTATTAAGTTGCTTCCTATAATTCAACTCAGCAGCTGTTACCAGGCAAAAGGCACTCAGTAGCAAGGCTGTTATTGTCAAGGATACTTGATGTGTATTTTTAAGCCAGTAGGAAAGAACAATTGCTGTGATTCTCCATATTGAGTCAGGTTTTCTTCCTGGTGGGTTTTCAGCCTGCACACCGTGTCGGGGAGAACCAAACGTGACTGTGACCCCAGTTCCCCGTGTAAGGTGCTGGAGGCAGCACCTCAGTGCCGGGGCTGTTTCTAGGCCTCATGATTGAGAACATGACCTTGAAAATAGGCACCAAGTACAGAATGATGCAGTGCTGTCTGCCTGGGACGCTGGGCACACAGCAGTGGGAGCCCTTCCATCTGTCCTGGAGGCTGCCAGAGGTACAGACACACAGACAGCTGTTGGTGATTCCCCTTCTCTCACACACAACAGTTCTGTCATTGCTGAGGAGTCTGTTCGTCCTCAGGTCTGTCTGTAAGGCCAGGGCAATAAGCTGTGCTGGTACAATCCTTTGAGTCACACAAGGGTCTGTGCAGGCTGATTTACTAGAGATTGACACCCTTACCCAGCAAAGTGTTATGGCACAAAGGTGGATATAGGGCAGATTTCAGAAATAGCATCTCCCTTTTGCAGTCTGTTGTATGAATTGTGGAAAAAGCCTCTCAGTTTTGTCACAATTGGTGTCTTTTCTAATAAACTAAAAGGATGAATTACTTACATGAGGGGCTAAAATAGCTCCAAGTGTATTTTTATTGCCTGACTCTGGAGCTGCCATTTACAGGTTTAACAGCCCTAATGCTTTTAAATAGTAGGAGAAGGAGTGTATGTGGTAGTGTTTGAAAGTGATATATGCCTTGTTGTTTGGACACAAGTATAGTCCTGTTCTGTTTTCTACAGAATATTTTTCTTTTGCAGACCCTGATTTGTTTTCAATATCCTCCAGTGTCACAGTAAATATCGAGAGGCTTTGAATGTGTAAAAAATGCTGTTCTATAAATCTTACTATTAAGAAAATTAAACTACTTATGTACAACCACCTACTCCAAATATACCAATTTTGTGGTCTATTTTAACATCAAGTTAGTTCTCTACTTTTTGTAAAGTTAATAGTATTTTTGCTTTTCTTTACCCTCCAGCCTGCTTTTTTAAAGTATTTAGGAAACTAAAGTCAGGGAAATAGTGCACTGGAGGAGCAGAAAGCTGCAGGATGTTCTACATGTGGGAAAACAGAAGAGGTGCTAAAAGTGCCAGCATATGATATTTTCTTTAATTATTCCAAAAAGGAAAGATTGACGTTCACCGACTAGATAACTTACTTTATTTTCATAAATGCCAGAGTACTTCAGTGGAGATAAGGATGATAATCTCCCTTCTGTAGATAAGGAGATGAGGCACAGTGGCTTTCAGCTCACCCAACCTAATTGTACAGGCAGGAGATATCCCAGATCCCTCCATCTGCATCCTTCGTCACTGGGCTGCATCCTGCCTTTCTTTGCAGGCTTCTGGTTTCCCCCCAGCAGCACAAGGACTGTGGACAAGAGGGTTTGGCCTTTCTCACTCCAGCATGGAGTGGCTGCTGCAGGTTGTACTCACAAAAACCCACAGCCTGAACTTCAAGCAAGTGCTAGTGATTTTTATTAATTTTTTTGGTATATTTAAAGCCATTCACTGCTCTCCTGCATGTAGCTCCTTTAAATTCCATACTCTTCTTTTTAGATACAGAGCTTGTTTCATACCTCTGACGGGTTGGGAGATGCATTGCTTCTAGGCTTTAACTGGCACCCATAAAATTAGTGAATAAGCAAACCCCCAAAAGTCAAAATCAAAAACTTTCTATATCAAATGTTCTCAGGTGCCTCAGGAGTGGTGTCCTGTGTACTTACCTTCTGTTGAATGGCACCTGGACCAGATTCTCCCATAATCAGGGTTCTTTCTTTTCTATACTGTGCTTAAACAAACAAACAAATCCGCTTTGAATAAATTCAGTTCTTTATGCAAAACGATTATTTTTGGAAGATGTGAACAGCATCCTGAATCTCTGGTGCCGAGCTTTCAAGAAGCATTGTCCATTTGCCTGTTCATCCAAGTGTGCTATGTTTAGTTCCTGAAAATGTTTTTATAGGCCCCTTGTTGACTTGAGGGTTTTTCCACTTAACATGAAGTGTCATAAAACTGTGAAATAAGCACTGCACATGTACTTACTAAAGCTGAGCCTGGCACTACACTGTTCTGTGTGAGGAAGGAGGATTATATCAGAAGCAAGATTTTTATTTTTTTTCTTGTATCTCCCATTGCAAAAAGTCATCTTACACTGACCTGATGTGCTAATTTTTCTCCTCTGTCGTGTAACTCCCCGAGTATTCTAGCCTTTCCCACTTCTTGCAGCAAAACCTTAATCATGATGCATTTTGCTTTTC
Source organism: Oxyruncus cristatus (assembly GCA_013399855.1). NCBI lineage: Eukaryota > Metazoa > Chordata > Aves > Passeriformes > Cotingidae > Oxyruncus > Oxyruncus cristatus. The sequence goes on from VXAY01003150.1 coordinate 3,317,377, forward strand.
TGTTAGCCATTAGATCCATAATTGTTCTTCCTTAAGTCATATTGAATTATCCTGCTGATTGCCTGCTTCAGCAGGTTGTCTGGGTCATCTTGTACTTTACCCACCGTGAGCAGTCAGGACCAAGTGTCCCTTCTCTGTGGCCCTGAAAAGAGGAGGTGTGTGTGGATTCTCCTAGACAAGTACACTGAAGCTTTTTTTAGATTGCCAGTCACTTATTCAAACTCAGTATTTTTTAATGGCTCCACTTTAGGGTTTTTTTATTCTTGCTCTTAGTGATTGCATAGCCAAAGCCCTAAAACTTATTTCCAGACTGCACAGCTCACAGAGGATGCTCTGCCAAGGAGGTGTTTGGGTGCACAAAGAACAAGCTCTTTGAGACTACAGTGCAATTGTTACCATCTGATGACCTTTTTTAGTGCTTTGTCTGCTCTCTTGCCTGACCCACTGGTTGAAAAACAATATCCTGGACAATTCACACAACCAGTAAACAGAATTTTTCAAGTTTGTTGAGCCTCAGGGCATATCCCATTTGACACTTTTTTCCGTGATCTTTCGCTGCTTGTTATGAAGAGCGCCTTTGATCGTGAAAGCGTAAATTAATCCTCATAAAGAAGTCGGGATCCCTGAGAAACCTTCAGTGGATCTGGTGTAGCCCCCTTGCCAGTTGACTTTTCCCTTCACTCCTTTACACTTGGCCAAGGACTGGCTCAGTCTGTTTGCATTTAGTCACTGCTGTATCAGGTAAGCATTTGGAAGGTGGTTCGGTTGTTAAAGCATCCCCTATCACCTTCCACCATTAGTCTTTGTCCATACACCCATTTTCCACGTGCTTCGCCCCTGTTCAGACGTTCTCTTTCCCTGTGGTTCATCCCTTTTGTTTAGCTGGTCTCAGGGGGGTAGCGAGGCTTTAGATACAACTGTGTTGTTTCGAAACCAAAGTGTGGTAGGATCAGCACGAAGTTCCTCAGGTAGGTGAGCCATGGTGCTGCAGTACCTGCTTGCATCTTCCACTCCTGTGCAGGCTGTAGGTCGTGGGCTGAATTAAGAGATCAGATTCATGCCTTAAGTGAGGAAAGATAAAACAATTCATAAGGGGCAGAGCCCATGTGGTGGATATCTTATTTTTATGGTACCTGTGCTGAGCTGAGCAGAACAGATCAGTGATTCCTTTCTGCCTTGCACTTCAGAATCTTACTCTGGCTGTTACTGAGCAGTGAGGCAGCTCAGAGATAATGAGCTGAGCCAGCTTCATGTCTAGGGTAAGCAGTGCTGCCTCTACACCAAGTTGCACCAGCTTGTGCTATCATGGAGTTCATTTCTCTTGACTGATTTTCACCATTTGTTGAAACAACATTGCTCAGGATCCTTTCCCACACCAGTTACCATTTCACTGCCCCTTCCTTCCTTTCACTAACCACTATTTAAAAAACCCTTTCTTCCTCTTCAGGACTTGGTCTGTAAGTGAGCCCCCCAAAGGTGCAGAATGTGTGGGATTACACCATGACTGAGCCACTGCTGAATTTGACCACAGATGTTCTGGGGTTTGGTAGAGCTGATGGGGGCTTCAGGATTTATTCTTGTCAGCTTTGCCACGAACAGCCATACATCAGAGTCCCAGCAGCGTTTGCTCTCCCAGCTCTTGATGGAGAAGGATGCCTGTATATCCCTCTGCCTGGCATCCAGAATGCTGCTCCTTTCCCCCACACCTTGCAGGGCTCTCACTGCCTCAGCTTCCCACTCAGCTGTCTCTGAAACCCTCCTCTCCCTAGAAAAGATCACAGCTCCACAGCCACGATTGATGTGTTGTGCCAGGTTCTTGCCTTGGGACTTTGAGGTGATACAAACTACCCAAGCAAACCCTTCTTTTTGTATCACCTGGGGCTTGTTCATTGTCTTTTTATAAACTTTTTCTCACGTTACATGGATGGGGAGACACGCAGTTTGAGTTCCTGATAAAACATTCTTTGTGTTTGTGTGTGTTGTTGCAGTTCAGAGAGTAAACCTAAGGAAATGGGCAGACAGGGAGATGCTTGTGCTGAGATCCTGCGTTAGGCTCCCAGGTTAGTTACAGGCTGCATTTTGTTCTAGTCCCAGAATTTCAGTCTGTGCAAGTGACAGCTGTGGTTGTAACACCCTGGAGAAGCAGGATGTAACCTGGAAGTAAGACACCACTCTCCTCTCACGTAGATGATGTAGGCTGACTGCAACTGAAGAACAGCAGACTTTGTTTTCTGTTCTGGAGGAAGTGTAAAAGCTGACTGGCTTTCCTTACCTGGATCTTGCTTGAAATTTTAGTCAATTCTGTGTTCTGTAATAGTATATTTGGAGTCAGGGATGCCTTAGAAAATGCTTGTTCATCAGGGTGAGGTGCTTTGAAAGTTTGATAGAGAACAGAGATTGGGAGACAATCCATGGTGCTATAAAAATACAATCACAAAAGCTGTTACAAGGATGTAATGTACACAGACATTTCTTTCCTTCAGTTATTAGTAGAAAGGTTTAGGCTTATGCTTTTGTGCTTTTACAAGCCACAGACACTGTGTTCTCAGCATAAAGAATGTTTTCATACTTCTACCACTTGTCCACAGCTAGAAAACACCTAATGAAGGAAAAATTATGGGGGGTTGAAATCTGACTGTGATGAGCCCAGTGCTCATGTTAAGTCATAGTGGGCTAAAGCAGCTGCTCTCACTGCTTCCTTTCCTGCAGTCAAACAAGGCTTTGCAAAGGGCAGCAAGATATTTTCTGTGTAGCAGCTGCTGAGACCTGTTGTGGAGTCCCTGTTGGGATCCGAAGTCCCTGCTAATCCTGGTCCTGAGGTGGCTGATCTTAATTCCATAGTTTAATTTCAAAAGTTTTAACCACGAGGAAGATCAAGTGCTACTTGCTCAGGTTTCACCCAGTCCTCCTCCTTGTAGGAGCTGCTCTTAGGTCGAAGTTAGAAAGGCTTCAAGCCTGACTGTCACTCAGCTCCTCTCCTGGGTGCAGGGTGGGCACTGAAAACCATTTTTCAAAGCCCAGGAGTGCTAGTCCTGCCCAGGGATATTTGTGGTACAGGATTTCTGATTCCTTTGGTGTGTCTGTGCTGTGTATGTTTTCTGGAGCTTGTGGGGCTCCTGGGCTGTGCTGGGCAGGGAAGGGTTTGGCACTCGCTGTGAGGAGCCAGGGTTTGGAGCACCCTCAGAGCTCCGTGGGTGTGCTGGGTCTGTGTGCTCAGGGATGATACGCTCCAGGAACTGTGTTATGGATCCTTCGTGAAGCACGTAATGCTTTCCATGCTCAGTAAAATAACTTTGCCTTATATCGTTTGTTTTAGAAAATGTAAATGGCTTCCCATGGAAACCTTTGCAGCCTGTCTGTTTGTAACCCTGATGAGCAGCTCATGCCATGGTCAGGCTGCCACAGGAATAGCAGGACATTGGGATCACAGAGGGGGCTGTGCGGGGAGCTTCTTTTAGCTGCAAGCAACATCACCCCAATCAGGGGTTTCTGTATTGTTGAGAACAGTGAAATCCATTAATGCACAACGTTAAGGTTATTTGTGGATTCACTGTTTATGGTGGATGTGCTTTGGGAACAGGGAAAGGTTGTGTTCAGTGTTGAGAACATTCTATTTATAATTTAAATTCCTTGCTAAAGGTTTGTGCCCAACTCTACGAGAACCATGAACGTCAGTTCCTTTACATGAGAAGAAGTTTTCAATCTCTTTGCCCTGTGTATTAATTAAGTCAAATTTTTGCCTATTTCTCTAGTATTAAATTCATCTCTTTGCAACAGGATAATTCATCCATATTCTAAAAATACTTAAGTAGTTTTATTCTGTTATTTTAGTAGATAAGATTGCTTCTTAACTGCAAGAATTCAAGCCGTAGCCCAGCTTAGAGTAGGTTGCCTTCATAAATTATATTCTCGTAGGAGGAAGAGAAAACCAGAAGTAATAGCTTTAGCTGGGGAGAAGGCTAATAATGTCACTAACCTCATGATTTCAAGTATGGAAATTGTCTTGCAATGTGAAATTCATTATGTTAAACATTCATGATACTGTTGAACTGTTTAATGAAAAACAACGTAATTGATTTTCCATAATGAGCCATCTACCAAAAATATTTAGGGGAAAAATTGTTGGCCATCTAAAGAATTTTCTGAAGCACAATACTACTGCATGCTATTGAAATAAGGAACTTGACCTTAGAAAGATTTTTTTAAAAAAACACTTAGAAAATTAGCTGGCATTGCAAGTAAATGTGTCACTGTGGAAATTAAAACTGGACGAGTTAATGCAGGCAGCTCTCTGAATTTCAAGCTTTATATCAGAAGCTGGAATACTCCCCCCCCCCAGTCAAAATAAGTGTTATATGAATTAAAATCATGTTTTTGTGTTTATTGATGATTTAACTTGTAGCATGTACTGCTGTGCAGTCCCTGGTGTGTTTATGGCTGCAATGGCCATGCAGTGGATCAGTGTCCCATGTGATGGATCACCATGCAAGGGGCTTAGCCCCGTGTCACCTGTACCAGTGATGGTGTGTGCTGGCAAAGGGAGCCATTAGTGTGTGTGCTGTGACCCACACGTGGCTGGGAGATACCCAGAATTCTCACCTGTGTGCCTGGGAACTGGCACGTGCTTTGGCTGTCCATGGGGTGAACCTGAGGAGAGGAGGCCCTCAGGAAAAAGGTTTTTTGGTGATGCTCCATCCTGTTTGTCAGTCTGGATAAGATAAACAGTGGGGAAAAAAGCACTTAGAGGCCCCACACTCATTTCTGCTTTAAACTGTGTTTTAGAGCTGCTGTTAATAACACTGATGCACATCCAGGGGTTCCCCATGTCCAGGTTGAACTATCTCCCTCCTGTCTCCATGAAACTACACGTAAATTTGGGTCCTTATTCCTAAACCAGTTCTTAATCCGCAAAACTTACTGGAAAGGTTTAGTACCCAAACCATGGGAAGGGCGGGAGCTTGGAGACCTCTTGGAATCTGAGAGTCACCGTTACCTCGACCCCATACACTGTGCACAGAGCAGGAAGCTTTTCCTGCCCTGCAGAGCACGTAAAGTGCATCCCCAGAAGGCAGAGGGACGGTAATAAGGCTAGCAGACTTCTGAAGAGCTTTTTAGTGTGCATTAAGATGCTTTATAGGCATTTAGGTCTGCCATTTGATATTGATGAACAATCCTGTAGTAGTCATTAGTACAGGAAGGGCTCAGTCCAGAGATGATGGCCCTCTGACACCTCAGTCCTGTTCATGCTGAGGCTGCCACTCGCACATCCAAGGAGACTTTTTTTTTTCCCCCACCAACATAATTTTGAAGCTTGGGGAAGATCTGCCTCCAGTAGGGTGGAATCTCTCAACCTGAGGCTACTGTGAAAATTCGTACATTTTAAGATTAATACTCCTGTTCATTGATTCATTTTGGAAGTGTTATACTAAATACCTCTGTAATGCAGTGGATTTGTTCCATTATGTTTCGTTCATCTGCCAAATTCAATGTTTTATTGCTGCTGTGTATCTCCGGACCAAGCTCCTTGAACTCTGTCACTGGCCAGCTAATGTCTGCAGGGGCACTAGAAGCCCCTTCAAATAACTTCAGGTGTTATTCCAGTGATCTCCAAAGTTGTGTTGCCCATTCAGGCTGGCTTCCCTCACTGGCATGGTGCAACCCTGTCATTCCACTCTATAGGAGCATAAAAGAGGATTTCCTGAAAATGATGTTTCTGAAGGAAATTCTCGGCATACCAGCCATTAGCACTCTCCAATGCCGAGTTTTATGCAGCCTTATTCAGCAGTGGCCTTGTGGTTATACTAAAATAAAATGTTCTGGTTAAATTGTTTCATCTTTGAAATAGTTCACAACTGAAAGCCCTTGGGGGGAAAATGAGTGTGTAATTTTCTCGCTATTTTAAACCACGTAAGCACCAAGAAAAATAGTGTGATTCATTTATTTTGGAGTATGTTGATTAACTAGCAATTAAAGCTTTATAGTATTTTCTTTCTGGAACAACAAAGGCCAGTTTAATGCTTTTACTTTGGTCGCGGCTCATTGGACTGGCTTCATACCTGGTACAGACAGATTAGTGCTCTGAAAGCATATGAAGTACCTGCATGCAGCTGAACATGGCCCACTTAGCTCAGAAATATGATGGATCTTCACAGAAGGAACTTTCATTCATTCACAGCATCTGGTTCCATTACATTCAGCCCAATCAAGCCATGAAATTGAAATTAAATGGGGTTTGATGGTGGTGGTAGTATAAGAATGAAAGCAAGATGGGGAGAAGGGAAATATCTGCGTGGCAGAAGAGGCTCTAAGTGAGGACAAGCTGTGTAAAGTGCCTTTAAATTTTCACATAAATGATTGCATGCGTGGGAAGATGAACTTAGAACTGTTTGATTTATTCAGAGTGCATTTCACCTGCTCTTTAGAATGTAGTTTGTGTCTGTGTAACACAGCAGCGTAGCATAACCCCGTCCTGCATGGGCTCTGATGCTCACCTCGCTTTGGTGGGTTACACAGGAAACACCCCTCACCCTGCAGCAGCCCCTCCACAAGCCCTCTGTGCTCCCCTGTGCTGCAAACCCTTTTGCTGCCCAGGATTCTTCCAGTTTGTGGATGCAAGTGCTGCTGCTGCTGCCTTCCTCGGCACTGCAGGGGTAGCAGTGTGGAAGGAAGGGCCAGAGGGGGAGCAGGCAGCAGGAGGTGAGTGGGCAGGAGGATGGAGGGATGGCAGAATGGAGAGAGCAGGAGGAAGAGATGGATAAAGAATTATGGGTGTTATGCAGAACCAGAATAGAGTCAGCACAGGGAAACAGGCTGTGGTTTCTGGCCTGAGGGCTCTGCCAACTCCTGTGTTAAGTGTGAGCAGGGGGAAGGTGGGTGTTGTGTGTGGCTGTTGAGAAGCATCAGGTGATAATGGTGCTTTCTGCTTTAAGGTCTGTGGTGGTCTCTGCATTCAGTGAAAAACTTGATGCAGCTTCTAAGACTATATTTTTGCTACAATTACAGTAATCTCCATTCACTGTGCAGCCATGACTTGCCAAGGAATTGTCTACAGCAGGGCAGTTACCAGTGCAATAAACACTGTACAGCATCATACACATAACGTGCAATGCATTATGTACTGTGTTTGTGTGGTAGTGTATACGTAGTACACAGTTACATACACAACATCCAGTTTTAAGTGTCTGGGTTTGAAAGGCAGAGAGGATATCCAGCTTCCTGGGCACTTGGCACGGAGCACCTCAGGGCAGTGGCACGTTCTCAGTGATGCTGCAGACCAGCCTAGGGCAGCTTTGAGTCATGTGGAAAGAGAAGCTCTGTTCAGACACACTTCCAGTAACCAGATAAGTGCTGGGAGGTGTAGTCAGATTGAGTCAGCTGAGCTGCTGGGTCTGCAGGAGGATTGGCCTCTGCTTAGGAGAACAGGGAGAGGCTGAAGGCTGTGGAAACACCACTCAGCTTACGGGTGTGGTTGCAGTTTGTGCTCTGCACAAGCTGTCATAGCCCTGCTTGACATCTCGGGTTTTCCAGCAGTAAAATGGTGATGTCCTGAGTCTGAGGGCTCGTTTTCAAGATGTTGGTAACAGGGATCGGAGTCCTGACAGCACAGGGCCAATCAGGCAGCTGAAGGCTAGGGGTTGTACAGCCTGCCCAGGGTATCCAGGAGAGTTGGGGCTGGGAGGAGGAAGCAAGTCTGGGGGCTTCTCCCTCTCCTATGGCTGAGGTTGCAGAGAAGAAGTGCTTCATCAGATTTATCTAAATATCTCGTTCTCTCTGATGAGAAACTGTGTTTTCCCAGCAGTTTCCCTGGTCCTGAACTGAGCCACGTGCAGCTGCTGTGTGTCCTCTTTATGCTCAGTCACCAAATTAGTCACCTCCACAGATTTATTTTTTTTTTCTGTACAGTTTCACTGTAGCTTTTTTAACTGGCTTCTGAATGTTCCTGTGATTGTAGGGGAAGGGTTCATTAAACATTAATCCATCTGGCCTTACAAGTACCCACCTCAGGGGCTGGCTGGTGGGCTCATGCCATGCAGCTCTCAAGCAAGCTGGCTCCCCCTTGTTCTCCTCTGCATCAGGGGCTGGGGTGCTCCACTAAAACCTGGACACTCCTTTTCCTCATTCTTCAAGCACTGTGGAAGCAAAATATAGGTAGTGTTGGATATTTTACTCCTATGTGTGCTGCTTTCTTGATTACTCAGGACTTTATTTAACATTTCAATAAGTGTAATAAATGAAGAGATGTCAAGGCAGGAGGGGATGCCACTGTTTCTGCGGTGTGTTGAGTTTCTCTCTATGACAACAGTATCTTGTTTCAGGGGATTGTTGGTTTTGGTTTTGTTACCTCTTTCTTGATGGTATTAGAGTACATCACTTATTTTTCTAGGTTAGTGGGTAAGATCTCATGCAAATTGTTCCTGGAAACAGCTTGCTTTCCTTGTCCAGGCACAGCGTGCCTTTTCATGCCTATATATAGCCTTCTCATAAATATGGACAGTTCCTAAACCCAGTGTCTTCTGTTTACACAGCCAAGTCTGCCAGAAACCAGTCCTGAGACAGCAATTTCATTTGCCACCACGTTTCTCCAGCCTTACTATTTTCAGAGGTGTTTTCAAAGGCGAATGCAGAGAAAGCAGCAGCTGTTTCAGTCACACACATTAAAATCAACTTAGCCAGGGAATGAATTTTACAACACATCACTCTTACTGTCATACCTGAAATGAGTGATTTAGATGACTATAATTTAAATCAAAATATCGCAAATTTTGTTCAGGAAAATAGTAGTAGGTGAGACTTAAATGAGAAATAAATTGGGATTGAAACTTAAGACTTTGTTTGCTGGTGCTAATTTTAAGAATAACCAACACAGTTCATCTTGTTGTGCATGTTACACAACCTAATCCTCTGAGGCACAATTTGCTGTGCCAGTGTCACTAGGCTGGTCCTGGCAGGGACCTTGGCACCTTCCTGAGCTGATGGGTGCTGTGCCAGGGTGGATCCTGTGTGACTGCAGCCCGCCCTGATGTGTGGGTAACCAAACAGGCCTTTTCCCACGTGAGAAAGTACCCATGGGGTTACAAGAAGAGGCTAGAACAGGGAACAGATCGACTAATAAGACTGGGGATGAGTGGTGAGGCAGGAGCATTCTGTGTGTGAATGACATCCAGTCAGAAAACCAGTGGGGGCAGGGTGTGCTGCTCTCCAGGGCACTCTTGTCTGAAAGACTCCCTGGGAGGGGGCACCTCCTTCCTCTTGGTGGGAGGAGAAAGTCCCGTTCCCCTGTCCATGCTGAGCCAGCAGCAGGCTCTTCCCAGCACCGCCTTCCCTGGGCAGACGTGGCTCTGGCAGATCTGCTGTGAGGACTGTGAGGGTTCACAGCAGCTGAGGGGCTCTTTGTGGCTGCCCACTGCCTCACCAGCAGCTGGGTTTAAGCTCCTCGTTGTTTCAAAGTGTGTTGCTGTGAGTGGCAAACTGCCCAGTCATTCCCTCGGCCTCCTACCTGCAAGATACACAGGAGCCCAGGGAACACCCTGAGTCCCGTTCAGAGGTGAAACCCCAAATCCTAAGAACCAACCTGACACCGTATCCCCCAGTGAGTTACGTGCAGCACTGTTGTGCTAACTTTTGTTTTTGTTTATGGCTTTTAACAAATAGTGTTGCAGCAAAGCTGCTGAAGTTGTCCAGCATACCGTATTTATCCCCCATCAGAAAATATTTTGAAAGAAAGCTTCTAGGCTGCATGGATCTGAGGGAAGCTGAGAGTTCTGCCAGGCTGCAGGCGCTGCCTGCATGAACACAGGGAGGGTGGGAACCAGGTGTGTGGGAAAGTCACAAATCAGATCTGCTGCTTTTTTTTTTCTCCACTGCTCTGTTCCTTCTGTGTTTGCTCGTGTTGTATCAAGAAGCCACTTTGGGGGGGTTGTTTTGGCACCAGAACTACAGGATGAGGTTTTTTTCTCTTCACGTTTACATTTGATGATGGTGAGGATTTAATTAATCGGTGAAGATTTTTTTAATAGATGGGACACTTTCAGTTTTTAGGTGTGCTCACACTGACAAATGAGGCTGGAGTTCCCTGAATGATTCCAGGGGGAAGAACCCAAGTGTCCTAAAGATTAGGGTAACTTGGGGCTTTTCTTTGTACAGAAATGAACCAGATGCCTGCAGCTATGTGGATAGTCTGTTCCCGATCAGAAGGGAACTTCTAAATAAGTGTCTTTGCCAAGAGGGCAACCTTTGGGAGAGATTTTCTGGCATAGCTGTCTGAGGATTCCTTAGCCATCAGCTTGGTGCTCATAACTGAGCTCTCCACTCCAGTGGGTCTTGTGTCACCTCTGAGCTGGAGCGGGTCCAGTTCTGTGAAGCAATAGGGGATTTTAAAGAACCACAGGCAATCTCTTATTTTTGGACACTTAAGGCTGTCTTGGTAACTTGAGCAGTTACAGGTTATTAGATGTAAATACACACTAGCCTGTCCATCTGTTAAGTATCTTCCCTGATCCACCAAAATGATGGGATATTTTTCTCACTCATATACAAGTCGTACTTATGCTGGAAGGCAGCAGGCGGTATAAATTGTTGCTGTGCTTGGTTCTTTGTTTAGCAGAAAAGAATAGGCATCTCTTAAGTACCTTCTTATTTTCGTGTGATGTAGCTTGAATTGTGAACACAATTTTAGAAAATAAAAACAGAACTCAGTTTGAGGTCTCCAGGCTGGAAAATGTAAAGGGAGAGGAAGAACCAAAAGCCAAGGTTTTGTGGAAACAGGTACACAGTTGTCCCAGTTGGTTGTTGCAGGTCAATTAGTTTGATATCTGAATGCCAGATCTTTCCATGTGCCTAAGCATGTGCATTTGCAGCTTCCTTTCAGAAGATGCTATCATAGGTGCATGTGCTGTTCACTGACTCTTAACGTGCACAAGTAATGAATGAGAAAAAATACTTCAGTAATGGTTTGGGAGTGGTAGGAAGGGAACAGAAAAGTGCTAAGAGTCATCTTTTCCCAGCTGTGAAGTTTAATTGTGGTCCTTGTTCCCTTTTGGCTCCACACCAGGTGCTACACTAACATGAAAAGGAGGAAGAGGAGCTGGTTGGTATGTGTTCCCTGTGAAGAGGGGCAGAGTGGGCTCACACTGAACCCCATGCTGTGGGTCTTAAAGACCTACTTGATATATGTGGAGAAAAAGACTAATCTGTGAGGATATAAAAGTGATAAAAACTTTTGGGAAGTAATCAAGCTGGGCATAAGGCTGCCTGGGTGGAAAAGAAATAAAGCAGCCCCCACACTCACCTGGGACAAGCCCCATGTACAATGTGTGACTGAGGCATGATCCAGCATCCATGTCACTGGTGCTGCTCCTGCCAACGCTGACACAGCTCTGCCTGTGTCTGTGGAAAGACAGGAATCTTTGCTTCCAAACTGAACATCTCTGGCCTTCAGCGAAGAAGATGCATCACATCAAAATAAGCTGAAGATTATCTTAAACCAGTAGAAAGAGATTTTGAAACAAAACCCCTCAGAAGTGGACTAGAACCTCTGAGTCTCTGTGCAACTTCAAATGCACTACAGTCAAAAGTGCCTCTGGGTACCCTGAGCTCTGAAGAATATCATTAAAAGGAAAGTAAAAGGGATCATTGCTTGAAAAGGAAATTCAGCAGTGGCACAGACCCTTCATAATTTCAAATATGAAGTCTCTTCTGGGAGAACAGTAACTCAGGGATCCTGAAAGATCAACTAGGCTTTTGTGGACTTGGGGTTTTTCTGTGTGTTTTTCTGCTGGTTTTGTTGGGTGTTTTTTTTTGTTTGTTTGTTTGGGGGTTTTTTGGGGTTTTTTTTGTTTGTTTTGTGTGGCGTTTTTGTTTTTTTTTTTTTTTTTTTGTTTTTGGTTTTGTTTTTGTTTTTTTTTGTTTGTTTGTTTGGGGGTTTTTTGGGGTTTTTTTTGTTTGTTTTGTGTGGCGTTTTTGTTTTTTTTTTTTTTTTTTTGTTTTTGGTTTTGTTTTTGTTTTTTTTTGGTGGTGGGGGAAGCTTTATGCTTCATCCTTTCTCTGTAACCCAGAGGTGATTAGAGAGCTCCAGTGAAGTATCAAACTGCTATCCTGAGATGATAGAAAAGATGTGAATAACCATATTTTAGAAAAAAATCTTGGAGATTTGCCAAAAAAAAAAAAAGAGGGATAATAAGGGCAAATCTGTCAGAGAACAAATGTGTGCAAGAAAAGAGTTTTATCACCTGTGATAGAAGCTGGATCCTGTGGTCTTTGAAAATAAATAAATAAATAAATAAAAGTACATTTAATCATTCTCTGGAAGTGAGATCCCTGCTGTAACAATTAATTCATAAAGCTGCCAGAGACTCCCAGGCCTGTGGGAGCCCGGCTGGCATCCGTGATTAATGCTGACTGCAGGTGTGTGGCCAGGATTCCACAGAACCAGCCACAGGGGAAGCAGCACAAATTACTTAACCCAGCCCAAGTGGGCTTAGTCAGAGCACCCTACGAACAGGTAACAAGAGGGAAACTGTAATTTAACAGCAATTCAGCATCAACTGTCAAAAAGCCTCTCGGGGTGGGTGTTGCATCAGCAGAGGAAAGGCATTAAGTAGGAGGAAGGGCCTTCCCCATGTTGCAGGGCGGAAGTGACGGGGAGAAGTTGTGTGTTGGTGCAGAAGGAATGGACTGTCCTGGGCAGCTGCAACTGGGGAGGGTGGGGGGGAACAGAAGAACTGCTCCTCTGCTCTTGTATTCTCTTCAGGAGTCTCCCCTGGAAGAGCCAGCAGTATCAGGAAGCTGTATTGGTGTGTCAGGGTCTCTGTGGCTGCACTCAGTAACCCCGGCTGGGAGAGACCTGTCTGGAGTCTGGCTGGGTTGGATCAGTGCTG
>VXAY01003150.1:3330315-3421122 GCA_013399855.1 Oxyruncus cristatus
GGAGGGTGGGCAGGGGAGTCTGGTCGTGATCACCATCTCCTTAGGAGGGAAACAGCAGCACTGTTCACTGAGGAAAGCAGACGTTCTTCTGATGTAACTGTGGTGTAACTAGACTAAGGGGAGGTGTTTTGTTTTTTCTTGGTGACTTTTATAAAATGTGTACCTGTGCTGTCTGTCTTGAACAGTTTGGGGTTTTTTTTTTTACTTCAGTGTGGATTGTTGTTACTTCAGATGGATGAAACAAACTAGTTTTTATTTGATGTGGCAAATCTACAAACTAGGGGTTTTTTTTCAATTTAAGAAGTTTAGCAAGTGCTTCAACTCCCCAGCACATCCAAGGGGGATACATCCCATGCTATCCAAAGCATGGATTCCCATTTAAGCTGTGCAGAACAAGTCCTGGTTTGGTGGCTCTGCTGAGTGTTTCAGTTCTCTCGGGTCAGTGGTGTGTGGTTTGCATCACACTGTGTGTGGGGAAGACCAGCACGGCTCAGCAAGGTGTCTGACAAGGTGTCTGTAGGCACAGCCCCTCCTGGCCCTTCATGTTGGCCAAAAGACACGTGGGCCCTGGCTTTTTTGGAGATGAGGCTGTGTGGAGCTCAGGAGGAGCGTTTGCCTGGCTGGGGAGCCTGGCACAGGAGGTCCCTTGTGGAGCAGAGGGAGGCCACTGAATTGTAACACTGAGCTGCCGAGAGAAGCATTTTCAGACTAAATTGTCTGAAAATGTCACAAGAAATTAAGAAGTGCCAGCTCCTGCAGGGTGCAGAGTGGGTTGCCAGCCATTTTAGGTTCAAGTTAGGATTCTGGTGTGGCTGCTAGAATTCCCCCACTGATGTGTACCTCACTTTCCCTTTCTACCCAAAGGCTTTAATTTCACTATATTGACTGCTAAAAGATGTCTTCTTTCAAAAATGCTACCCCAGGTCAGCACAGACTCAGGCTGTGCAGCTCCCTGGAGAGTGAAGTCTTATTTCTGAAGACTTGAAGTGTTTCTGGATATCCTGTGCAGGGCTCAGCAGCAGACTGAGGGCAGGTGTTTGAGGGTGAAAGGCAAACTCCCCAGCACTCCATGACCTGTGTGAAGAGCTCTGGTAGGGTTTGGTCTGTATTGTTTGCATGATCAGGTACTTCATATGAAAAGATTAGTTTTCTTTAATTCAAACACTAAGTAATTTGAGAGACCATCTAGCATTCCGAATTGATATAGATCTGGTTTTATGTTGGCATTAAACAAGATTAGGTGTAGTTTTGTGTTTAATATGTATTTTAAATGTAGTGTGATAATGGACCACTGTACTTTTCAGCCAGTCTAACCTGAAGAGAATTGGAGAGTTTATACTGAAATGAGAGGAGCACTCAGTTTTGGTGAGTTTTTCTTAAAGCATGGCCAAAATAAAGAGGCTGATTTCTAAGGAAGCTCTTTGTGTTGCCTCTGAATCCATGACAGCTGAAACAATTCTGTTAGCTTGCAGATTAGATTAGAATTGTAAAAATGAAATAAAATGTCATCTAGGTAAATGATCGACTACCACAGGTGTTGAAAAACAATCACAAGTAGAAATGGCCTAGGCACCAAGTAATTAAATTACGATGACAGATGATAGTTTAATAAGGTGATTGTATGAAGACTTGTTGGTAGGCCCTGCAATCCCAAGTGCTTCTAGCAGCACTGGCTGGCACATTTGGAGGGTGGCAGCACAGAGGATTTGCAATGAGATTTCCATCTGATGACTGTCAGTTTTGCAGGGAGAACTGCATTATTTACTTCCCGTAATACTGTCTGTACATGTTAGGTGGCTTCTTCATTTTATATAGGTTTATTGGGTTCAAATGTATATTTCTAATGGTTGTAAAACAACCAGCTTTTTCTCTCCTTTTAATAGGTTAACATGCCAGTGCATAACAACTAAGAACAAGTCCTGTAAGTAGTGAGCACGTTCAGATCTGACTCTCAGCGTTTGTGACGGTTGGCAGAGTAACACAGGCCGATCAAAAGAAATCCCATGAAATCGGGGGAAGTGATGGATTTGCAGGGTCCTCAGCAGCACCGAGTTCTCACACCACATCACCAGCAAACCTTTCCTCTGAGTTAGGTGAGCTTGCATGCAGGAAGAGGAAAAAGCAGTTGCTGGCTTCCAGTCAGACAGAAATCTTTCTCTCCTGGCAGAGGAATTTGGGCTTAGAGTACCAGTCTACTTATTAGAGGTTCTGTAGAACCATGGACATCAGGGCATGAGATGTTTGGCAACCTAGGCCAGTACCTGGGATCAGATGAGAGGTGGAAGGTGCCCTGATGTCAAAGTGCTGTTAAGCTTAAGTGTTTCCTGATGTTCGGAGGATGGGTCTCAGAGAGCAGGTGGCAGGGCAAAAGGGAGAAACTTAGTCTTAAAATGCAACCCTGAGCCCATAATGACCAGGTGTTTTTTTTTTTTCTTGGAGAAAAACCAACCTTTAAAAAAAGCAAACAAAACCCCCCTTTATTTAGGAGTCTCTTGTTATGTGCTATTTCATAAACACAAACATGTTCTGAGCAGCAGTGTGGGTGGCTGGAGGCAGCTCTAGGAAGTCACTCTTGCACAAGGCCTGGCACAGGAGCTGCACTTGCAGCATCTCAGGACATAAATCACTCTCTCAGGAGCCAGTTCAGTTCTAAAAGACCTTCATTTCCCATTGGAACGCACACCAGGACGGGACAGGTTGTAGCAGAGGCTGCTCTGCTGCCATAAATCAAGCATCAGAGCGGTTCGGGGTTCACACGTCCTCTCCTGTCCACTCAGTGAAAGATGGGGGGGAGTTAGAGACATTTTAGAAACTGTAAGGCCTGGTAGAACACAGCTCCACTGCTGAGCTCTGCTTTCACAGGAGAATTTATTCAAATTGCCCTGTTGCCTCTCTTGATCAGAATTTAGTAGATGTAACTACACAACCTTGAACATTTAATAGAGAGGTTTTCCACTGGCTCCAACATTCGCCTTGGCGAATGTTGGAGCCAGTGGAAAACCTCTCTATTAAATGGCAGAATAATTGTTACTGATTTTCATGGTCTATATTGATTTGAGTGTAGGACCTGTTAACTGGTATCTCTAACACTTTGTAGTGTTAAAATTCATCAATACTCATAAATGCCAATACGTAACAGCAGGTGCTGCTGTGATTTAATAAATCATTATAACCTCTATTTAGTAAATCAGTTGCCATCACTGTTAAGGTTTAATTTGTAAGTTAGTGCATCACCCAGCAGTACAGGAGAGATGAGGCTGAAAACACATTTTCAGTAAATATGATATAAATACCGTGACTCCTGCTATTCAGTGCAGCCCATATGTTAGCTGTTGATAACTATGATTTTTCTATAAATACAGCATTGTACCCTGACCTTTAAAAGGATGAGATGTAAAATTTGAGAAATTTACCGTGATGAATATCTTTTGAAAGAAAGTGAAAAGGATCTGAATTTAGGCTAGAGCAAGGCAAATGGTTATTTAAGATAAGTATGTGCTTCTTTTAAGAGTTCTTCAGCCTGGGTTAAATGGGAAATTTTGATCTTGAGCACATGTTTATTTATGCAGTAGTAATATTTCTCCTGACTTGAGCAAAAATACCAAGTCTTGGTTTGGGTGGGTTTTGGATGGTATTCTGAGATCTCCCAATTATATGAAAGTGTTGTCATTCCAAAGTAAGATCATAAACCCTGTGAAAATAACCTGCCTTCACCAGAAGTGTCTCCCATAGTGATCCCAGAATCAACCAGGTTGGAAAAAGACCTCGGAGATAAGAGTCCAACACCACCCGGTCAACTAGACCATGGCACCGAGTGCCGCGTCCACTCTCTTCTTCAAAACCTCCAGGGATGGTGACTCCACCACCTCCCTGGGCAGCCCGTTCCCGTGTCTGATCTCACTGTCTGTAACCCGTCCTTCCTCACAGGCACCTCTGCCTGCTGGCCCCTGCACTGTCGGGGGGGAACTTCGGAGTGAAGTTCACCCACCTGCTAAACTGTCTGCAGCACAGGAGCCCTGACTTGGGGTGATTCAGTTGGGTGCTTGGTCTGGTGATGGGGTTTTTTTGGGGGGTTAGGGTGTGTTTACCCAAGGCTAGGGTAGAAATAAGCGTTGTTCTGACAGTGTTCTGCCAAACCTATTTTGTGAATCGTAAGGGGAGTAAAATCATTTAACAGACATTGAATCACTGAAGAAGCAACCAAAACTCAGTTTTAAGAGAGAAGTCAAGGGCTGCCAGAACTTCAGTTCAGGTCCAAACCAACTCCCTCATCATTGCTATCCACTTTTCTATAAATCTTCAGAGGGTCTGATGTTTAAATAAGCTATTTTACTAGCCCGACCTTGGGGCTTTCCACAGAGGGAGGTTCATATCCATTAGTCTTCAGTACAATTTGATTGTAATTTCTGTCATCCTAAACCTTCTCCTCCCCTACCCGTGAAGAATCTGCCCAGTATTTGTTCTTTTTCTCCAAGTGCAGTAGATGGCATAGAAAACAGGCTGGAATATCTAGATATGTTATTACTGGTTACTTGCAAGTACTGTCAACTTAATCCAGAGGAGTTTAAGGTCTTTTTATTGCTTTTTTTGTTTGTTTTGTTGGTTAGGTTTTTTTTATGCTGGGGTGTAGAAGAAATCACGTATTGGCCAGGATGTGTCTCCTGGGCACTCATCCTCTTTGCAGTTTTCTCTCTGGTTACATCCAGAGGTGAAAGGTGTTTCAGCCTTGCTGTTCTCACTGTCGGACTACACAAGGCATTGGCAGCTCCTCTTGGACTGAAGATTCCCCAAGCTCTCTTCTGCTGAGCCTTTGATTTATTGTGACAACATCATGTTGTCTGCCTGATTTGTCCTTTTTTCCCCAGTCGGAAACCCGTGCAAAGGAAGGATTTATGCAAAGGAAACTACTTCAGCAATGAACCCTCCACCAGGCTGGGAGGTGGTCTCCCATTTGGATTGAGAACTCCCACCTAAAATTGCTTTTCCTCCCATTCAGGAGGGTGTCTTCGTGTATGTCTGGCAATAGGAGGAATGCCAGCCTGGCATCCTGTCTCTGCTGAGTGGGAGTGACTTGGGTTCGTCTCAAAGAAATTCCCTTACCTTTCTCTTCGTTCTCCGTCCCTCACAGCTCCTTCTCCCAGAAAACTATTATAATAAATGTTAATAAAATATTCCTGTCATTCTGCAAGTTAGCTACTTGCGTTGCCCCGTATTGAAGCATTTTACCAAGATTAAACAGGACTCAACTGGAATTAAAAATACCTTCCTCAGGTGAAGGTCTTATCATTGTAGAGTCAAAACGAAGGCGGAATTGTCTTATTCTGATTGATTCAGTTAAAAATACCTCTTTTCAGTATGCCTCCTGCTAAGTAAGGCTGCTGATATAACTACATGAAACTCTGATGAGATGGGGGAGTGGAAATCTCCCGTTTCATTTGCTGCTTTTTCTGCCCTTAAGGCAGAATTCACAACATACAATATGGATATGCTGGTTCCAGTGACATGTTTTATACCACTCTCCAATCTGGCTACAATTTTAATATAAGCATCACATTAGCAAGTGTTTCATCTCCCTAAAATATCTCCCCATTTTTTTTTTTTTTTTAAAATATAGTTCCTTTAAGCTTTCACAACAGTTCACTTATGTATTATTTCTTCTTTCCTCATTCTTTCCACCTTCTGCCATCTCCACCAGCTTGGCAACATTTCCTCGGCCCTTTGGTGACCAAGTTTTCTGTCACTGGTACAAAATTATAGCTCAGTCTGTTTTCTTCCAGTCCACAGGAGGCAGGAAGGAACCTCACATATCATGACTAAGTGACATTTAGCACATTGGGTATAATGGGTTTCAGCCCTTTTTGAGCAGGCACTGGTAGATTTAAGAAGTCAACACAGTAGGAAGTGTCTTACCCACAATAGTCTGCCTACTCAGAGGCAGCAAGTTGGACTTTATTTAATCTATAGTTCCTTTAAAGTGACAGGGTTGGTAAATGGGATGCTCGTTTGCATCTCTATTTCTGGAAAGCCTCTTGCTGTATCTGCTCTGTGGCACGTTGCTGATCTGGGTAACTGGGATTGCAGGGATAATGTTATTACCGGCAACTTGCGAGTCTCCAAGGAGCTGCTGTGGGTTGTGCTTTCAGGAGACCCTTAACAATTCCTCCTGAACCCTGGAGGCACCAATCAATACCTGACTCGCTCTTGCTCGTATCGTCTGCACAGGATATTGGCAGCATCTCGTGCAGCAGGTGCTCATTAAGAACACAGAAGCTTTCCCTGCTCAGACCTCCATTCACACAGCATTTTGTGCTCTGCATAATTCCTTGTGCTTGATGTTTTCCAGGAGGGCAAACGAGATCGTAGAACCAGGGCAATGTGCTTGTGTAAATTCACCCTGGGGACCTGGCTATCAGCTAACCCCAGCTCACATATTGGAGCTGTGCGTGTGACTTACTGTTCACGTGCTTGTGTGTACGTGGCCTTCTTTAGAGGTAAAATGTACAGCAGATAATCCAGTGAAGCTGTTCCAGGGGGGCAACGCTGGGGAGTACAAGATAATGGATGAGGAGGATGGATTGGAAGAGATTTGAGATGTGGATTAGGGGAGGAAAGGAAGGCAACAGGATGAAAACCTTACTGTGTTTAACAATTTTCATAGCAGTCATATCCCCAAACAAGTCAGGCCACATGCTGTTCTTAATTATACTGGTTTCAGGCAACAGAGAACAACTGATGAACTCTTACAGTGACAGCTCATGTAGTTAAAGGATTACAGCAGTTACAGGAGTGGGAGAGAGACCTCTCCCAAGCTGCACATTGAATTGCAGAGGGGCCCAGGGATACCTTCCCATGGGGCAGCACATGCAGGTGACAAAGGCTCGCTGCTTGCAGCGGCATGAAAGAGCGGGAGGCACGTGAGAAGGCGGAAAGAACTGATGAGAGGCAGAAGGATTTCCTTTGTCAGGCATCACTGCAGCCCGTTTGCATTGTGAGAGCCACAGTACACAATGTGCGGTGACGTTTTTCATGACTCGCGTTGCTTTTGGTGACAGTCCCTTTGGTAATGGGAATTGCATATCCCACTGGGTCCGTGTGCTTAATGTTGGAATGGAAAACTAAAAGCTTTATGAGTCAGGCATAAACTTGGCTTTATTAGGCCTCTCCTTCCAGTATCTGCCATGTTTGAAGTTGTTTGAAGGCCGGAGGAAGTACTGAACTGTGGGCAGTTTAAAATGCTACTGGGGATGATAAACATGTTCAAACGTGTTTCCCAGGTCACATTTGATTCTGTTAAAGTAAATTTTCTTTAGCTGAGATGGGTGATGTGGATTCCTTAGTATAAACACCATTTTTTCTTTATTTTACCAATGCTCCTCCCAAGTTTTAGTAGCAGTAATAATTTATTTGCATATGGAGCATGGGTGAAAGTGTTGGAAAATATTGTGAAACTAGTAAAATTCATTAAAAAACCCCATTAGAAGTCTCTTTTAATGATGATCCCTTGGCAAGCTAACACTTAAATTTTTTCAGTTGACTTGTTATAATGTGTTTTTCACCAAGGTATTATGCTGCACTAAATCAAACCCCAAATAAAAACTTAAACTTATCACAATGATGAAGTGACAATTATCAATCAGACATGGTCTTGTTATGGAGTGAAAGCAGGGGATTTCCTTTCTTTCTGTTTGGTTATCGGCAAGACTATTTTCCCTAAGAATATTAACTGACATTAATTGTGTTTACCTACTTCAAAGCTTCATGCCATGCCTTCCTCGCAGTCTTGCAGGTTGTTTGCAGCATAAAAGTAGCACTTGTCCTCGTGATGTGACTTGTGTCTGAGAGCTGAAAGATGGGTTGCATTGGTTATTAATGTCAAAGCAGGTCTTTATTTGCTGTGGAAAATATGAGTGTTTCATCCTCTCTGCTGTTATCACAAGAAGCAAGAGATCCCTCAGCTGGAACTCACTGCTTTCTGTGTTTGTCTCACAATCTCTGCTGTCTCCTTTGGTTGTTGTATCCACAGCATCTCCTGCTCTTTGTCTTGTTTCCGAAGTGGGAAACGAAATACAAGAACAGTGAAAAGCAATCTGTGACTTGTACCTTAAGCAATTAAATACCATCAAGTATATTTTACATGTTGTTCCACCGCTGCCACTGTCAGGATCAACAGCTCCCCTGGGTCTTTCAGGCTCCCTCTGTGCTGCCTCTGCCTGGGCTGGATGTGGTGCATCATTCTGCCATTCTCAGACCCTGCCTTTGGTGACAGTTTCCTTTCTCTCAGCTCTACCACCCTGGAGATGTAACTTAAGTTTTGGGAGTCCCTGCTCCAACAAAGCATGTAGTGACCTGGGCACGCTTCCATGTTTGTTTTCCTAACAGAAGCAAGACATGAAGAGTAAAGCGGTTTTGAAGAGGAAGTCTGTATTAGTGCCTCCCACTTACTCTTGTCCCATTCCTCCCTTTCCATTATTTCCACGTAACTCTGCGTGTGCACATGTGATGAAGTCTGAGGAACTGATCTGCAGTGAAAACTTGTCTCCAATCCTGCTTGTCATGATGGCACGTGGGCAGGTGCGCTGGGATGAGCAGGAATTGTCTGTGGGGATGCAGGGCACAGAGAACACTCAGACTGCCTTTGTCCTGAGGGGCAACTCTTCCAAATCTGTCACCTTTACCCAAGAGCCTTGGGCCTTTTGGGAGGCCACCACTTTGGCTGTGTGGTGGTGCCTGTAGTGGTGACAGGTTTGGGGGTGGGTTTCAAGGCTGTTCGTTGGGTAACAGTATAAAATAGGGATGTGAATATGAGTTTTGACGTATCTTCAGAGACCTCCTGAAAACAGGCTCTCAAGTGCATTTTCCTTTTGTTGACTAATCAATAGATGCTTCTTTGGCTTGCAGTTATTTCAAGTCCTTGCTTTAAGTGGTCACAGGTCACTAACCTTTGGGTCATGCTGTGGAGCTCAGCTGTATGCCCAAGTGGCTAAAAACGCTAGGACCCGATCGATGTGGGTTCAGTAGCACTGACAATAGGACTTATCCGTGTTACATTGATTTTTGGATGGGTTTTTCCTAAAATGTTGACTGTTGCTACTTTTGATTTTCCTTGATGAGCTGTTTCAGGTAATCTTTCTAGGATTAGTGTGTCTAAAACTACTCATGACTTCTGTTAGTGCTGGGACATGTTGATGGGAAGGTGATACTGCTAATAGTGCTCACACCCTTCAGCTCCATCCCAGTTACCAGCATCACATCTTATGCTTTTGGCTAATGCCTTATGAAAGGCATCAACCTCAGGGAAAAGGTATTCATTCTCTTTCTGTCCTAGATCCAGAGTCAAGCAAAGTTGCACTTGTGTTTCAGAAACTTAATCTACAGCATCAGGCCTCAAAAAGTCTAAAAAAATGTATCTCTGCCTTCAGGGCTTGATCCAGCTGCTTTTTTTCGTAAGGAGGGTGTTTTGTCAGTGGGATTTTTACATGAAAGGTCCCCAAAGCATTGTCAAGAGAGTTACCAGCATATAGTCACATGTGAAATCCCTTATGTTTCATATGAATACATTAAAGACTTATTATCACTGCCCATTTTCAAATTGACAGACTAGGTTTAGATTAGATATTAGGAAAGAAATATTCCCTGTGAGGGTGGGGAGGCCCTGGCACAGGTTAGCTGTGGATGCCCCATCCCTGAAAGTGTTCAAGGCCAGCTTGGATGGAGGTCTGAGCAACCATGGCAGGGGGGTTGGAACAAGATGGTCTTTAAGGTCCCTTCCATCCCAGGACATTCTGTGGTTTCAGGAAAGCAGCTCTCCCTAGACATTCCAGGTAGGCAGTGAAGGGTGGGACAATCACCATTCCTAAAAGCAATTCAGAGCTCCTGAGTTAGGTCCTGGCCTCAAATTACAATGTGAAGGCACCTCCAGAGCTATGCAAGGCACTCAATTAAACTGCCCTCTTGCTGTAAATACTTCATGATACAGGTATCCCTTCTCTGGAGGTTTAGTTAACACTGAAGTCATCAAAACTGATACTTGTCAGGGGTGACTTACTTTTAAGCGGATATTAGAGAATGGGGTCCTGGATTGGAGTGAGGAACTGTAGAGCCAGTTCAGTGCAGGTAGGAGCAGGATAATTTACCTTAGCAAAGCACGGAGTTTTCCACCTTCTATTTCTAATACTAAATGAAGGCAAGATAGAATATGCAAAGCGGAAAACACATCCTTGGTAAAAAACTATTAAGTGTAAGTCACAATTCTATGCTTCTTAGGTATTAGTGGGACTAATTTGAAAGGGAGAAGGGGGAACTGCTAATTTAAATAAAATTTTTAAAAGAGCAATCAGTGTTTGATCTTCTATTAAATATTTTGCCACTTGTGCTGGAGAAACAGTTGGTAGTTTTTCAAGTAGAAAGTTGCCACTTTGCAGAGGGAAACACATTTGACTGCGAAACGTACAGAAACTGTGACAAGAGCAGTCATGGTGGGAGCTGGGGTGAAACCTGAGCTGCAGTCTAGCATGATTAACAAAGTAATTTATTTTTCGTATGTCTATATGCAGTTATTTTTTGTGGTTCTGTTTCAAAGCTTTGTTTGTGTTTCCTAATGGGGGAGAGTGTAACTAGTGCAGAAGGATGGAAATGACCTCTGATTGCACCTTATCCTGGTGGTTTATATTCCGGAGCAGCAGTGAGTAACCTGTTAATGTGGTGTATTTCACACCTCATTGCTGGCCATATTAAAAGTTTTTATCCTAATTCCTCAGTAAATACTAATGTACAGTATTCACTAGTACCTGTCTATTTCATTTACTTTCCTCATTCTTCTTTGTAATTCCTTTTATTCCCTCTATCCTATGATGGTTGTAATCAAAGATAAATCCAGTTGTTTTAATGATCGGTTTTTATTACTGCTCCAGGCAAACTGCACTGCAGAGATATGGCATGGGAGCCCCATGTTACTATGCCTCTACAGAAATTATTAATTTAGCATTTTTGCATACTGCAAGAATTAAAACCATAATAGATCAGCAGAGGTTTATTTTACTAAGTGATGTATGTAACCTGTTAGCCATTCTGTTTGTTTTAGCTGTGTGGTATTTGTCAAGATTTCTTAAAAATCATCATTCATGGTCCTTATCCAAAGGCTGCTTGGGCTGAAGTGTAAGTTGCTCTGTTGGTTTTGTGAGCTGACTGATCTCGAGCGCTCCCACATGAGACTGACAACAAAGAAAATAAATATTAGACTCAGAATTCCCAGCGACTTCAGCTGAGCTAAGATTGCAGCAAGTTTGGATTTTCTTAATAATGACAGTTAATTTTTTTCTGTGTGTATAATAGCCCCAATATACACATAAAAATGGTACGTGTATGGCTACTCGTTTCTCAGATCTCTGCTGCCAAGTGTATTGTGGACAAAACCATTTGGACAAGTGGCTTCTAATGTCATCACTGTCACTGCAAAATGCCGGAGCTGTTGTCCTGGATCACAGCATTAGACAAATACTGAGTGAAAAACTGATCCCTGACCCAAAAAAACCCCAACCCAGAAGTTTTTGGTCTAGTACAGCAACTCCTGTTTCATCAAACAGTGCTGGCAGCAGGAGAGGCAGAGGATGAGGGCTTGGCCGTGGCACCAGCACTCCTGGCAGTAACTGGAACCCACACTCCTGGGGCTCAGCTGTGCCCTGGGCAAGAGGTGGCATTGTGGGCCACTGGTTTTGTTCTGAGGGAATTATTTTGGCAAACAGGGAGTGATCATTCAGTTACAAATAATCAGTGATGGATTGAATAAATATGTTGCGTCTCACATGAATAAACACAGAGGTGTTCCCTGAGTGCCAGAAACGGTCAACTGAGCCAAGGCAGGACTTGGTCACTGTCCCACCAGCCTGCCTCGCACAGGAGCGTGGCCGGGAGCAGGGATTCCCGGCAGGCAGAGCAGCAGGAGTGATACTGATGTTCTTGATACTCTTACCATCCCAAGGAGGGCAAACAAAACACTTTAATTGGTTTGCAGTTCCAAAATATTTCACAAACACCAGACGGCGGGAACGTTTCAGTGCTTCTGAAAGGTCCCAAATCCCATTGCCAAGAGGGAGGCTGGGCGGCTGGTGCAGCCTGAGCAGTGGGACAGCTTGGCTGCTGCCTCACTGGCACTGGCACAGGCCCAGGCTGGCAGCAGGGCAGCCGCTCGCCTGCCTCGCCAAGGGCTGGCTTTGAGGGTTTCACTGGTATCTGCACATTCTCTTGACTTGGCTGTTCCTTACAAACCCCTTGTGTTTGGCAGTGTTTGACAGGCCCTTCTCTCATGTGCTCACTGCTCTTGGCTGCTGCCAATAGTGGCTTGTCGCAGGCACAGGGGCTTTTCCAAGGGGCAGGGATTTGGGCCCTGCCTGCTCGTGTTTTTGAGTGGCTCATCTTGAAGGTTTGTTCTTTGGAGGCTCGTTCTTGACCAGCAGGAGTAGTGAGGAAGCAGAGTGCTCCCCTGGGTCAGCAGGGGGTGTGAGATGGAGCAGTGACAGAGAAGGAGGAAAGGAGACAGAAGGAGGAGCCCAGGGCACTTGGGGGAGAGGACCTGGGCTCTGCCAGCCACAGTCTGAGTTGAGACACGTGAAAAAGGCACAGGCTTTTGGCAAGTGGAAGGGTTTAAAATGCTTGGGACAGGGTGTTAGATCTTTACAGAGGTCCTTGGGAGGTGGCAGGGCCCCTGCAGCCACCCCTGGGGTCAGTGCAGGAAAGCTGAGGGTAAGTGCAGGGTTACTGTTCCCCAGCACAGTGAGAGAGAAGCCAGGGGTGCCTCTGCTCATTGGAAAGGACTGGAAATCATCAGAAATGAGAGACCTGCTTGGGAAAGTGGAAATGTTCATGAAGGACAGCAAGGCATTGAAAGGCACATGCTGTGAAAGGGGCCTGACTTGCGGCCCCTCTGTTGTGAAAGACTCTGCCCTAGCATGTCCTCATGGTGTTTTGGGGACAGGTGGAGGCCTCTGGGTGTGCCCAGAACAGGGAAGGAGGAATGGGGCAGCCAGAGGAGACCAGCTCCCAGGACATCTACTGCTTTTCCTTCCTTTCTCTTCCCCTCTCCTTTCTTTGCCTGTAACACTGAGCTAATCCAGGTGAAAGCTGCCAGGAACATTCTTCCATAAGCCTGGAAGGGAACCTGAAGCTCTGCCCTCCAGGTCTGAAGAGGGGCAGCTCAACAGAGAACAGCTGAAAGGAGCAGACAAGGAAACACAGTCAAGCTGAGGTTGGAGCAACCTGTGCTGTGACCAAGTGGGGCTTGGGCAAGCTGAGCTCCAGAGCTGCTGTTCAGCAGGGCAAGCAAAGGAGAGCTCAAGGGATCACAAAGTGGGAGCAGGTGTCGATAGAGCTGTGAGCATGTATATTATATATCCATATAGGTTTGTACCATTAAGGGCACTAATACAAATTCTTACAAAGAAAGCTGAAGAAACAAATCAAATTAAAAGGATTGTTTCTGGAATAAAAAGACTTCAGTTTTACTAGAAGAAGGAAGCAAATGAAGCTTGTCAGTACTGTTTTATACTCAAAAGGGATAGGTTTTGGAGAAGCAAAATGAGCTCGAAGCAACATGTATGACATTGAGGCTTTTCTTATTGAATCAAACAAGATTGGTTGATTGCTGCAGAGAGAGGAAATGAAAAATCAAAAGGTTAATAAAAATTACCTTTTATTCTAGGGTCTTTTCAGCTTGGGAGCTGGCCCAGATTTCACTTTGTGGTATAGCATATCTTTTAAAGAAGCATCCATTTATAATTTTAAAATTATTGGGAATTCCTTCAGTGGTTCATCCCTCTGTTATTAAAAGCATGTGGCTTTTGCCAGCCTAATTTGGTCTGGTTTCACGTTCTGCCTCTGGGACTGTTGGACCTTTGCTAGGATGAAAAGCCTCCTCTTATCAGTTTCCCTTTCCCCAAGTAAGTATTTACGTAGTGATCAGACATGCCTTAACCTTCTCTTTGATAAGCTAAAATAACTGAACTCCTTGAGACTGTCCCTGTAAGATATTTCCCCATTCTTTTATGGGTCTTACAACTTCCAGCCATATTAAACTTACTAAGTTCTCTCCTCACGTGTGAACACCAGTGCTGAATGTGGGGTTTTGCTGGCACTGGTGGCAACAGCTGTAGTGGTAGTACGATTTATTTGGTTTTCCCCTATTCTGTGCCCAAACCACTGTGGTACTTGCAAAGCAGCTTTATGCCTACGAGCTGATGCTTGCCAGGACGCTCTAGGCAGGCTGGGCTTTCTCCCTGCATGGGTGTGACTGGCTCTGTTTACCTGCTGCAAGGCTTCTAAGGTGATCCAGCACACCCAGGGCATGGCAGGGTGTTCTCTGTGCTATTTATCACATAAACGTTGATCCAGGCAGTTCTCACTGTGCTGGTCACTGCCTGCGTGCAGACCATTAACCAGAAGAGCAGGGGTTTGCCAACGTTGCTGTGCAAGTGGCTCTTCTGATTATATCGAAAGACTCTGTTCTAGCATAAATAGGCCTCAGTTTTTACTCAAAGAAGGAAGCGTTTGCTCTGTCAGCAGTTTCTAAAGACTTTCTATCCTTTGTGATACTTTGTAGCTGTCCAGAAAGGCTTTGCTCAGGAATGGGCAGAGCTGCCTGAATAATCCCTCTGCACTGACCATGCCGTGCATGCCGTGGGAATTCCCAGCCACCTGCATTATAAAAATCCCTTCTGCAGTAAAAGACCGAGGAAAGAAGAGGTTATGTTTGTTTGTTTGGGGGCTTTTTTTGCTGGTTGGTTTGTTTTTCCTTTGTGGGATCAGAGGCTGGGAAGGGAGGAGGGGTCTGGGGTTAGAGGGTCTGCATTAAAAGGTAATTATTTTTGTAACAGAATTAAAACCTGAAATACACTGAACCGATTTCTAATACAAACAGGATCAGCATTAGCTCTTAAAGGATTGCTATTATCATTTCAGGTCTGCAATGTGATTTAAACTGTAATAGATATTGATTTCTATATTAGTGTTCTTGCTCCTTGTATTGCATTTCTGCTGCCATCTGCTAAAATAGGAATGGCATTTTTCACTTTATTGACTGGACAACGAGTTGGAATACTGTATTCCTGTATGCTCTGGATCACCAAGATGACCACATGCTTCCAGGGAAAGGGAAGGTTGGCACAAGTCTGCTGCCGGGATATTTGTGTTTTAGAGTTAGAGGTACCAATTAGTATGTGTATATATATATATTAAAAAAAAATACCAAAAAAACAACAGTTAAAAGGCTTCTAAGTCACTTATGGAAAGGCAGACATTTACTCTGAAGAACACCACAGTCACTCCACGGGGCACTTATTTTTAAAAGAGAAGTGATTGCTGCAGTGTCCCGTGCTGGTGGTCTAAAGCAGCATGGGCAGGATTTCCCAGGCCACCGGGTTTGTCTGAGCTGAGCTCCCACAAAAGCAGCGGAAGCTGTGCCCGGGTAACAAGTGCCATTTGTGCTTATTCTGGCACAGACAAGTTCTTTGTCACCAGTGTCCCGTGGCCCCTAAAGAAGGGCTGCCCCATTCCCTCTTCCCTCTGACTTCCTGGGGCGCTGTGCAGGCAGGGTGGCCACTGGCCCTTGCTACGCACACAGGATAGTGGTGGAAGTGGTGGTGAAAAGTGAGGTGCTCTAAGAGAGAACTCGATTATAAAATCCTGTTCAGAACTGGAATATTCTGAAACGAAGCTGCCTCTTGATTATGACTTTTCCCAGAAAACTGATACTACCTAATGACAGGGAACGGTATTAAGCAGTACTTAATTAGCATAAATTAAGTTTAATGGGAACAAATTCTGCTAGTGCCAAGTGGTTAAGAGGTGTTTAATAGAACTGAAATTCTGAGAGTTTGTCTTATACTATCTGAAGGTGCCAACTAAATGTGAAGGTCTGTGTTCTCCAGGGCATTCAGGGGGCCTGTCAAGTGTGCAGCTGAAGTTCAGCCTTAATTCTGGGAGAACTGGCCAAATTGTTGAAGTTCATGAAGCAAACTTGTGTTAGGAGTCTTTTTTTAAAAACTATATATATTTTTTAAGTAAACGTAGAAATTTATTTCAAAATTTAGCATCAGAATATCAGGGTATTTCAATTTTGTCAGAGATCTGACTCCCTCTGACAAAAACAACCTTGCAGATATATAACTGACAATTCCCTTGGTGTATTCTTGGTGAACCCCAGTTTCTAGCCATTTCTATCCTGAGGACTTTCTGGGACTCCTTCTGTATTGTGAGAGACTTTACTTTAAATTTTTCCCCCTCTTTAGCCACTCTTGAACAGAAATCAGAGCGTGTGGCAAAAGCCTGAATTGAAGACAATAAGTTTTCCAGCTTCTATCTGCGTTTTCTGACCTCTGAATGCTCCCAATCTTCAGTTGCATTATTGCATGTAGTTAATTTTAAGGGTGAAACATCACTTTTGCCTAGTTAGTGAGACACAGTGTGTTCCTCCTCACCAAACACAGTGGGCAGTGCTTCCCAAGTCACTGGCGACAGGAATTTGGAGTTTAGAGAAAGGTACCCCACTGTACTGGTGTGCCCAACAACATGGACGTGTCAGACTGGAGTTACTGACCCCCACACAGGAACGGGGAACGGAGGTGGAGGAATCAATTCCAGAAAAAAAATGGAACATTCCAAAAGTATCAGTCATGGGAAGTGTAGAATAAAGCAAATTAATTTAAATAATACGTATTTTGCACACAAGAAATAAGAAGTGGTCTGGGTTTTGGTTGTGTTGAAGTTTGTGGTTTTGTTTGGGTTTTTTCAGTGTTTTGTTTTTTTGGGATTTTTTTCATCTAAGAAAGATAAAAATCTTTGTCTTAAAGCTCTTACAATTTCTAGACTGTTAAGAAAGGGTAGGGAGAGGCCAGCCCACCAGCACCACACCTTGCCCTTTGTGTTAGGAGTTATGCTGGAAGGAAGGAAGGGTGTCTCTGCGTCTGTAGGTGGGAACTTGAGTTGTGAGCATGAGTTCAGTGCCAGGGGAGCACAGCCCCAGGCAGAACCAGGCTGTCATCTAATGAACAACATAAACCCACAGGATGACAAAGAGGGAATGTGGTTTTACTTAATTTGTCACTGTGTTTTGGGGCAGGCTGGGTCTAAACTTGAGCTCCATAAAGCAGCCTGATCTATTCCCTGGTCAGCTTTAACCGAGTCGGTTCAAGTTCATTTTGCAGCTTCTGCCTTTTTTTTCCTTGTCCTTTTTTTGTCCTGACTTAGACTGAAAGCTTTAGTGTACTAAGGCTGAACTTTCCTCACCTTCCACGAGGCTGGCTGCAGCAGTCTGCTGGCATTACCACAGTCCCTCTGGCATTCTCAGAATAAATCCCCTATTTGTTCTTCAGATTAGGAGCAGGTTTTTTCATTCTGGTTTGTAAAGCACATAATGCTGTTTTAGCCCAGGACTTGGCCTTCTGGCTACTATTAAAGGTCTGCTTTGAGCTCTGTGTAAGTAACTAACTTGCCCATGTTTGCTATGAAAGCTTCTAATTTATAGGCAAATAGGTTAGTAAATTCATATTTGGATTTTTAAGCAATTAATTCAAGTCAAGCACAAAGGGAGTTGCATGGCAGGCAACTGAACGCTACGTGTATTTTTGCACCTCATGCTGAACATTCTCCAAATGAGGGTTGTCTGCAGCTGCTGCTTGGGAACGGAGGAGTTTATTACTCAAACGGAGCGGGCTCTGGTCCTGTGCTTCGTGTTTGGGTGTGTGAACAGTGAGCCCCAGGGCCTGGGGCGAAGGGGTGGATTTTGATCCTCTCTGTTTCAGACCGTAGTCTAACTAAGCACAGCGCTCCAGTTTCCCAAGTCCACAGCGAACAGCTCCTCTTCCCCAAAGCATGACAATATCTCTTCAGACCCCTTATGGGGGACTGATGAAAATTCTTAGAAAGCAAGTATTGCTGTTGCATTATGGCATAAATCCTTACAGTCCTAAGACATTTGCCTTTCTCTAATAAAAGAGGACCTCAGAGTCCTCCTCTGCATTTATTCTCCCAGAGTAACTGTGCCTCCCATATTCAGTCTAGGAATGGAGAGACAGAGAAAATGGGTTATTTTTTCCAAGGCTTCTGGGAATTCTTGGAGTCCCTGCCCTGCATTATGGCTGGGCACTGTTGCTGTGTCACTGGCAGTGCAGCGTGGGGGAAGGAGAGCTGCTGCCCAAGGGTAGGTCCTGTTCAGTAGCTGCTGCTGAAACAGAGCCTGCGGTTGGGAATGTTTATCATCCCGCTCATAATGAAGCCATTACACTGCAGTCACAACTCTGAATTGCAGCTAATAGATTTTCATTTTGTTTTCTCAGCTAAGTCATATTTGATAAATGCAGAAATGTGTAGGGAGCAGCTTATCTCAAGTAGACAGTTTCTCTTTAAATGGGTGGCTTGAATGTGCTTTGCATGAGGATTTTTGGAAAGAAAAAAAGGATTCTGCAGCAAATCTTTACAAATATTAGATAACAAACCTAGAGTATCCACTTGCTGAGTATAAGTCTTCTACCTTTAGGGATCT
Source organism: Oxyruncus cristatus (assembly GCA_013399855.1). Taxonomy (NCBI): domain Eukaryota; kingdom Metazoa; phylum Chordata; class Aves; order Passeriformes; family Cotingidae; genus Oxyruncus; species Oxyruncus cristatus. Next base: position 3,348,845 of record VXAY01003150.1, read on the forward strand.
GTTAACTTGCTTCTGTTGAAGATAAACATTATTTTCTTTGTTTGTATGTGTGCATGTACTTGTGTATCTGTGTGTGCACGCAAAAATTTTATATTACTGGATATGTAATTCTGAGCAATGTGTCCTGCGTGGTCTAAAAGATTGGCTTTAATGAATCTGACTTGAATTCTGTTATAAGAAACAAACAAAAATTCCATTATCTGCTTCAAATCAGCCAAATGCACAAGGATGTAATTTTTGTTTAGTTTGTTATCTTTTCCTCTTATTTTGAGTTTAAATGGAACAAACTAGTTTGTACAAAGCCTAATAGTACTCTATTAGGGAAATGACAGCATGTGGTGTATCCTTGCACTGGGCTGTCCTGTTCAGAATTACTCTGGAAAAGTTCTCAGCACGAAGTTCCTTGACATGTATTATACAGGGATTTTTAAATCCTGGCTGGAAAGGTTCTTAGTAGAATTAAGGCAGCATTCTCTGAAATACTGAAGCAAAGCCACTCTCCCAATACTATCCCGAGGAACTTCATCAGCATTTTCAAACTTCAAGGCCGCAATGCAAGCGTGCAAATCTGTGTTTGAGCCAAATTTACAAAGGAGTTTTCTAGCTGCAGATGGGATTTTTGAGAGTACCCAAGCAAATCCACAGCAGACTTTTTGCAGCAGTGATAAAATCATAAAGAAAAATCCTCCCCTTGGACATTTCAGATACCATTCGTTTCAGAGATGCTGAGCGGCAGGTGTTGGGAGTGAGCTTGGCACTGTGGTGGAATGCAGCCCAGCCACAAGCCCCCTTCCTACAGCACAGTTCCCAGGGAGGGCGAGGGGCAGGTTCCAAATCAGGCCCTGTGTGTCTGCCCTGGCCCCGTGCCCAGCTCTGGCTGCATAAGGCGAGTCTCTGAATGCTGTTCAAAAGGCTGAAGTGTTTCTGTCACAGCCACCCCTCTTTGGCAACAGTTGCCCGATTGTTGGCAAGGCTCTCATCCCCCCTTGTCTTTTTGCCTCCTTCCACTTTTGTCCCCTCTGTTTGCCTTCTAGGGCTTTTCCTCTCACCCCAGTGCTGCCCCACATGCTTTCCTAGGGTTTTCTTTCTCAACTCGTTCTTCTGCCTCTGCCGCTGATTTCTTTGCTGGAGTTCTCTCAGCCTTGGTTCCTGCAGCTGGAGGTGAGTTTGGAAAGCACACCTCTCCTTTGTCTGGACTTCAGGCTTCCTGTGCCTTACCCACGTGCCACATCTGTGTTCTGTTCAGTTCTCCTTTGCCCTGTTCCCACGGCACAGGCTGTGTCTGCACGTCTGCTGCTTTCGGTCTGGCCCTCCCCTCTCACTGACTGCCACAGCAACTGCATCCCTAGCCCCAGGCTGTCTTCTCCAGCTGACCTTCACCCCAGCCCAGCTCAGACATATAAAACAAAATTAGCCAGTATCACATATTTCAATAAACAAGGCAGCCAGCAGATCATGTCAACTGTGAGCTGTGCACCTACAGTAACATGACCTCAGACCCATTAAAATCACATACTTTGGTCTGGTTTAGGATTTGTATATAAATGTTGTACAGAGAGACTTTATTAGGCCTTAGCAAAGCAAAATCTGGTCTTGGATTTCCATAGTTCAGGAGTTATTGGTCTGAATGCAGTACTTGGGTTAAGGAGAAGGAATTAGAAGTTTGAAACCATGTTTGTTGAAACTCCTGATGAATTACGCAAAGTCAGTCTGTTTATCAGAGCACTGTCATCTTTGTAGAACTAAATGATGGGGAAAACACACTCAGTGAAGAATCCCAATGTCAAGAAAAAAATTGATTAATCTACTAAACTGTTCTTCCAAATGTTTTACTGGAGCAAGACGCACAAAGTCGACCTTTGGAGGACATTGCTGTGAACTTTAGAGAGCTTGTACTTACCTGAGAGCTACCAGAGTCACAGGCCGTTACTTCACATTGCAGTGCTGTTAAGGGGAAAAGAGCATATTTTAAGTTGAAGTAAATAGTATGAACATTGTGGTGAATGTTTTCAGCAGATTCTTCAACTAAAGTTACGTTTCTCTGTGTTTGTGACGATAAAAGTAAACAACAGTTGCACTGTCTGAGCCGTACGGTTTCTTCACCTCAAACTGCCAGCATGGGCTTGCAAAAGGGCCCTGTTTCCCCAGGCAGCTTGTTGAGTCAGCTGCTGAGTCTGTGCCAGATTTGTGTCTGAACTCTGAACCACTGCTTTCTGGGGCACCAGAGGCCAGCAATGAGAAGTGTGAGGTGTTAGAGATGTTCTGTTGGCGTGCCAGGCTTCAAAAATCTATGGGCTCGATCCTGGCAGGTGCCAAAACACTGCTTGTCTTGCTGGTCATGGGGCAGATGCCCGTAGGGACTGTTTGCTCCCCATATATCCTGGAATACGTGTGCAGGTACATAGGGTGTGCTGTTCAGCCACTTTGAGAGGTGTGCTGTGCTGGTGTGAGGTTCTGCTACTCCCCCAGTCATGTCCACCCCATCGCGTGTGTGAGCACAGCGGTGTCCCAGCTCAGGGTGACAGAGAACAACCATCTCGTAGGTCAAAAGGGAGAGAAATGTTGGCTATGTGAAAAGAAAGCATGCTGAAATCCTAGCAAGTATATATTCACATCCCAGAAAATCTTAAAGTCTTTTGATTCAAAGCTAAGTGGCAGGAGTCTTCCCACTGAAGCCACTAAAACTGGCTTGGAACATATAAGAGGTAACTCAGCTGAAAACTGTCCAATTCTTCTTTTCCATTCCTCGTGTAATGTAGTCACTAACATTTGTAAGGAGTATAATTAAATGCTGTTTATTTCTGTGTAGCAGTTAGTCTTGTGCACACAAGTAGTTGTGACTGAAATATTGTTTTGCCCTTTCAGTGAAATTTAAACTTTCTTCATGGGTCCCTATTTTTTTCTTTAATTCTTTTGTTTCATTAGGAAGTGCTTACTGAGAATTTCAGACCTACCCACTTTCTGATGATGACATAAGAGCTTGTGTCTGTCACTGTTCTCTGTCATCAGCAAAACAAAAGTAAACATGTCTGAGACAGTTATTTATTTCCTTGGATTGAAGTAAAACACCCCTGTCCAGTGAAACCTTCCTCTTTTTACTTGTGCAAGTGACTCTAGCGTTCAAAGGTGGATATCTGAGCCCAGAGCAACCTGCTCAGTGCTCTGGTTTTCCTTGAGGGTCACCTTTCTGCTGTTGTTACTTACACCAGCTGTGGGAAGGAAATCCAGGCGCTAAGGGTCAGTTGCTCTGTGACTGCCTTCTTAGACTTGGATCTCTTGGATCCTTTCCTGAGTGGCCATATAGAGGCCTTTTTTCCACTCCAAGTTCTGTCTGCATCAGGAAATTAAAACACCTGTTTTCACTCCCAACCTCATAACTCTAAGCTGAAACAGCCTCTCACGCGCTGAGCCCCTTTCTCCTCACACGAGCCTTCCAAGCAGTGTTGGTGGCCATCCATGGCACTGTGCAGGAGAGCCAGAGGTGCAGCCACCTCCGCAGGGGAACTGTGGAGCTGCAACCGAGCTGTGAAGGCCAGGGCTGCAAGGTGGTGCTGGCCCCGAGAGGAGGGCAGCCCTCACCGGAGCATGGGCTGTGTCACTCCTGTCACCACGGGCTGTCTCCACACCTGGAAGGCACAGAGAGGCCTCTTGCCCACTTAACTCCCTTGCCAGAGGTGCAGGCAGTCACAGTGAGATGTTTGGGAGACTGGTTGCGTGCTGGTTACTTGTTTGGATGTCTCCAGTGAGGGAAAGACGGGTGGGACAAAGCTCTGTGTTGCTCACAGGGTGACTGTGTGGAGACATCCCCAACACCACCACTGCAGGTGGGTAACCTGCTTGTGTATCCGATCGGCTCTCCAATACCAGAACAAGCTGTCAGGAGATTACAGATGACTTGGTGGAAGCTGATTCGTGGCAGATACATCCTAAAATGACCAGAGTGTCCCTATTCGGCAACATGTTGAAGTGCATCTCTTTGATGTTAATAGCATGCAAGTATTGACTTGAGGTGTTTAATGCAGTAAGAATTCTCATTAAAATATCTTTCCTTCAGTAACGTGGGTTAGATAAAATCAAACTCTTGGACAACTTCAGTAAAGAAATGTTTCCCACAATACTTGTAAATATGTGCTGGAAATACTTTTTTATTTTTGTGCAGATGAGACCCTTAATTTATTTCCTTCACAACGGTAGCAAATCTCTGAAAAATAAATTTTGGAAGAGTTTTCCGTTCCCTTAGTTCATTTATTCAAGTTTATCATCACATCACTTTGATGTCTTTTTCAACAAAGCATCAAATTCATGAGATTTCTTGGTATATTGATGAATGTTTGCTTTCAGTTAGAAAGTAATTATTCCAGAGATAAGGCTTCTCAGCTAACAGGTCTACTTGCATATAGTAAACATGCTGCAACAATGTTTCCCTGTTGACACTAACTATATTTTTTAAAAAACAGAAGTTGTAAGATACCAAACTCCCAAATTTCCTTGAAGTTTATGATACTGCTAGAAAATGGGATTTTTCTCTCGTAAGTTTGACACAAACATTGAAGAATCACACCTCCCTACGTACAGAATTACCTTTTAACTAAAAAGATACAGAATTTATCCCTTTTTATTAGAGAAAACTAACCCTTTGATCAAGTGCTAACATGAAAAATTTGAAGGGAGATTTAATAAGACCCTGATCAGTCATCACCACATACCAAGAATCTCTCCTGTGCTTTTTCTGTCTTTTAAGGAGGAAAAGGAATGCTACTTAGATTTTTGTTGATAGAAACCTTTCCTGAGGGTAAATCTTTCCTGTGCAGGAGGATGTAGGACATACTTACAGAACTGTGTAGACTTGTCACTGGACCATACATGTATTTATCAGTTACACAGTGATTTTATTCCTTCAACCACGTTGTGAAGAAGGTAAAACCCTTCCCCAGAACTGGAAATGGGATGCAGAGGAGATCAGATTTTTGGGATGGTGTCTGTGACTTTGGACTACCAGAGTCTCTGCTGTACTTGTCTTGCTCCCCACAATGCACCCAACATGGATATGGGCTGCTGTCAGATGCTGGTGAGACACAGCATGTCTCCTATGGGCACATTTGAAATGTCCACCACATCGGTTGGAAGAGTTTGGACTCGGTTTCACTGATGCTCTGTAGTCATTTTGTACATTTGGTCACTGGATCACAGCCGTGGGGTCCATCCAGGCCGCCAAACTCCATCTCCACACGCTCCTGCTGAGAGGGCCTGGAGAGGAGTGTTCCCTCAGATGTGCCTTCAGGTGTTTGATGCTCGGTTTGAAATAGCTCTGGTGATATGCAAGGCTGATTTTCTTGTTGGCAGGAGGAGATGCTTGTTAAGGACGTAATTTCCTTTGGGGAGATGCTTTGTTTTGAAGTCTGATTTTCTAGGGAAGTATTTGGGGGACACAAGCTGTTTCTAGGGAAAGTATGTTTGCAGTCCTTTTGCACGTGTTGCGTGGCCTTGGTGACATGTCCATGCTGGGTTACAGCTTCCTTCTATCAGAGGTGTCATTTTTGTAAGCAGGCCCGTCATGCAACGCCCATTAGGAGATCCTTCACAGCCTGGCTTTGCTGTGCTTCCCAGACAGCACTGAAGAAGGCATCGCCCAGAGATGCTGCTGTCCCCGGTTACAGGACTTCTTTTCTTGCCATCTCTGGGCCCAAAGACTGGGGAGAGTAAGACCAGAGTGCTCCCCTTCCAGGGTAATTACAGTTAAATCACAGCACTGATAGCAACAAGGAGGGAAGGGAGCAGTGGGGCTTCACACTGCACCAGCAGGCCCCTTACCTGGTTCACCCTCAGCTTGCAGTGCTCCCGTGGTGTGTGGAATTCTCCAGGGTGCCGGTTCCCTCTCGGGGGTCAAGCGAGCAGCGTTCCCCTCACCAGCAGTTAGCGATGTGTGAGTTAGAGATCACATCCCACTAGTCCCTGAGCTCTGGGGACATTGCCATTTCAAATGCCAAAGGGAGTTATCGTATGCTATCAAATGGAAAGGGATGTATGAACTACCAGGAAGGAAACCATTGATGTCAAGTCAAACTACTGATCAGTTCGCTTGTAACAAATGCGCGTCATCCAGCCAAGTTTGCTCTGGAGGGAGATGACAGATTCAGGACAAAATATAATCCCTGCTATCAAATGGTAATTATGAGAGCAAATACCTGTCTGTATTCATTTTGAGCTAGATGCTGAGCAGGTAATGCCATTGTGCAAATGTTGGCCAGGGAATACAGAGAACTGCAGGATCTTTCCTTAGAGGCGATCGAACCGAGAGGCGCTCTGTCTGCTTTTACAAGTGTGTTCATTCCTGAGCCGGACCAAGGTGCAAATTGTATAGAGATAGAGGTTTGAAATGTGGTTGGTTTGAGGATTTTATGCCTGGTGGCAAATTCCCACAGGAAACTGAAACCCACCCATGTTTGTCTGTGGCACAAACTGTCTTGCTGGGGCATAGCCCAGGGTTCTTGTCAGGGGTATTTTGGTATGTGCAGTTCTCCTCCCCATTGTCCCTGTTCTTTTCCTGCTTGGCACCCCAGGGTATATTTCAAGAAGGATTAACTGTGTTGGAGCTTTTTACTGGAGGATTCTGAAGGTTTATTTCCCCACAGGGACTCTTTTGGGCTGATGTAGTGACTACTTCAGTGGGGGAGGGAGGGGGGGAACTCCTTTCAAATCTCTTATTTTTGAGATTCTGTTAAAGGACCAGGCTCCTCTGTGCTCTCCTTTGTGCTCAAGCATAACACAATGTGATACCTCTCAGACTGCATAGAGAAGTTGCTGGGTATGAGCAAAAAGTGCCCTCATCTTTTCTTTAAACAATGTTTTTAACTTGGAGCAAGTCACAGGCCCTTACTTCTCCCCAGATTATTCCAGGCAGCTCTCCAGTATAAATAAGTAATTCATACTTTGAGATGCCAGAAGTATTTAGGGAAAGATTTTTCCATCAAGCCTCTCCTTTGATTCAGGCATTGCTCCCCATTCTTTTCCCCCCTCTTTGGTTTGCTGCTTTGTCACCAAATGAAGTCACCTAGGAAGGAAATAAGCTGATGATTATTAAAAGATGGGGTTGCGTACTATGTGAAGTTCTGTAATTCCTTTGCTTTTTGGAGTGAAAAGCAGCACTTAACCATTCCATACAGGGTGCAGCCATCGAAATCCTTCTCCCTGTTGTGATGCAGCCCAACCAGTGCTTGCTGTGAGGTGCATTTGCTATTTGTCTGCCAGATGAGGGTCTCGAGGGCACTTTATCAGATGTGGCCTGGGGGGACTGAGTGCACTGTGGGCAAGCCCACGGCTTGGCAGGAGGGGAGGGAGGCCAGGCAGCAAAGCCTTGCCCTCCCACCAGCACCCTCCTCACAGGTTTTCGTATCTGAGTGTACAACCAACCACAAAATACCTCCTTCTTTGCCTCCTGCACGGAATGGGATGAGCAACCACTTGTTCTAAGTGTTCAACCTCGGTGTGGCACCCCCTCTTTTTAGTGCCAGTTGTGGGGTGACTGATTACCTTGGTTCTGACAGGGCTAACAAACCCAGCTGCCAAATAAACTAAAACAGAGCAGACAGCAGTAATACACTGATTTGTTAATTTGATTTACATTAGAACAGGTTTATAATGACCATAAATGATTATTTTTACAAGAGGTACATAAACAAGTAAAATTGAAATTACTGCTCTGCATGCTACTGCACGTTCTAATGCTGCATTTCTACGTGTACAAATGAATTCCTTCACTTCCACTGGCTGATTACTGCCAGAAAGAGCCTGTGGCTGCACAGGGTGGCAGTCCCTCCTGTAGTGTGTGTAGATGGGGAAGCCCATTCCATTCACTTGCATGGAATGGGGATGTGGATGAGAGGTTTGGGGTTACTCAGATTCCCTCTAAATCTGAACCACCTTTTGTCTTTTAAAACACATGGCAGTTAACGTTTTTGTGCATTAATCAGCGTCAGACCATATGTTCTCTCCTGTTTTGGATGCAAGGCATGTGCAAAAGTTTCACGTGCCAGTGAATGTCCCTTTGTGCCAGGACCTTGCGCTCCAGTAGAGCTCCCTGCACAGGTATACGATGCCTGATGGAGGCTGAGCTCGATTACTGCATAGGTGTTACTGTGACTTAGTGTCAGGCTGTATCCTCTCTGTTGGAGAACGTGTGCTGTTCCCTTCAGCACCCACGGCACCCAGAAATGTTTGCAGCAAACAGGGAAAATAGCACTTGAAGCAGTCAAGATGTGCAGAAAGCCAGAAATGTCAGAGAAGAGGCAAATTGCTTAGAGATACTTGAGGAAAGACTCTTCGTTTTCCTTCCAGAAACTTGGGGTGAGCGTTTTATGCCCTCAGCATCTCTCTTGGAAAGTATCCATGATTCCACACAGGCAGAAGGCAAAACAGCTGAGCTATGAAGAGAGTGGGAGAGAAGCAAAGCCAAAGGTTGACAGCTAGACTGGGTCTGTACCACACATGACAGCAGGAGAAGCCCTTTCTGCCTGTTCTGGCTTTAAAATGTCAGCACTGTCCCTATCCCAGTGTTGCTGCAGTGCAAGCAACCCTTCAGCTCTGAACACGAGCACGTCTTCTGTCATCTCTAGTTCTCCCTTTATCCAGCACAATTCTAACCCAAGTGTCACAGCTGAAGATTCAGTTGTGCTTCTGGCTGCTTTAGGTGTGTGAGAGCAGATGAGAATATTCCAGCTGTGAAGAGCACAAAGCCCTTTGGAGAGGGTTAGGTCCAAATATCTCCGTTCTCTGGTCTCTCCCACAACCGAGTCCCGAATTGTTAAGATGTGATAATCAGTTATGGATGTTGTTTCCATTTCATAGTGATATTTACAGCCAAGTGTAGCCCACCCTTCACTTTGTATCCCGTGTGCCTTCTCCCTGTGACTGAGCTGGCTATTGGTTCATGATGGCTGGGAAGGGGGGATTTGATAGCTCAGCACAGGCCAAGGCAAAATCAGGTAAGTGACTACTGGTCAATATGGAAACAGGGACAAAGATGAAGGCAGCAGTAAGAGGAGATGTGTACCAAATGGCTTCAAAGTCTTGTTTGAATTGTATGCTTGGTCAAGCATGAAGTTACGTCTACATAATCCTTCAGTGTATTTCAGGGATAATAATCTAGCAGTGTAGCAGGTGGGCCAAAAAGCAAACTACTGCCTGTCTCAGCCTCTGCAGGCAAGGTCTGGTGTGTGTGTTGCATTGTAATCTCCAGATGATAAGGCGTTTGTTGCCACTGGGTAATATTTTTTTAGAGGCAGGTTGGGGTGGCTTTGTAGCTTCTCATGGGGGCTGAGAATGTCTGAATTAAATAGATGTTTGCAGCAAGTCTGTCAAATTGTTCTTCAGAAACCTGGTATTGTTTGTTTCCACTGTAGGAAAACACACACACATCCACATCTCCCTTATCAGACCTTCACTGTGACCTGTCTCACATCCCGTGTGAAACTTCTAGGAGACCGCATAATTCGGGGAAGGCTATTTCATCTTTCACTCTTCCATGTGTGTTTGCTGACAGCTTTCTCCATTGTAACACTGCCTTTGATGCTTCCAACTTGTACTTTACCGCACCTCACGAGCAGAAGCTGTTGTGTGCTTCTGTCATCACATCTGATTATTACTGTTTATTTTTTCCTGTTCCAGATATTCCTGATTTTCACTATTCCAGGAGCCCCAGCGTTAGATCAGGCTGTACAAACAGAACAAGGACAATCCCTCATCAGATATTGTGGGCTAAGAATCACGAGCTACATGCTTGAAAGCCAGCTTATCATTACCTGCAGTTTGATTTTTTTTTTTTTTTTTTTTATTTGGAGATGCAGTAAATTACCTTTCAGTAAGTGTCCAGACTTGGAATGAAATGACATCTGGCTGAATCAGTTTCTGGACTGAAGGATGGAAGTGTAGTGCTGACTCTGAGGGCCCTGGCGGGTGTCTCCTGTGACCACCACCAGGATCGCTTTGGTTGCTTCATGTCTTCATCTCATCTGAAAAATGGGAATGGCATTTCCTAGGAGTGCTGCCACATTTATTGTTCGTAGTATCTGTTAAGACTATGGAACAAAAGACTTTTTAGGAACGTAAAAAGTTACTCCTTCCATGAATTTTTCCGGAATTAGTGTTAAGACAGTAATGCTTTGATTTAAGAACTGCCAGGGTCCCTTGTTACCTGCTTTAGGGGGTCAGAACACTTGGCAGCTACTGAAATGGTTTTCCATTTGCCCAGGTCGCTTTAACACGTGTTTTGTAGGGGTGAGGAGCTGTATTCATTTCAGCTTATGTCATCTTGGATCTTTGTTCAGGCCGAACTGAAACACTCCTGCTCACAATGAGTAGTAGCACACTCCATAAAAAGTCTCATTGATTTCAGAAGGGCTTTCACTGATATGTTGTACTATTCATTGTTAAGTAAGGGAATAAATATCACAGTCTGTCTCTGTACAGTGAGAGGAACAGAAACTGGAGGATGGGGAGTGGGAATTACAGAAACAAGGAAACCTTTCATTTAAAAAAGATGCAAAGAAAACGTGATTCATCTGAATGTCTTAACTCTGAAGAAAAGCTTTCACTGGCAAATGATAGAATATAGTATAGAGGCTGGCATCTGTAGTAAAACAGATTTTATAAAGCTCATTCCAAAGAAGAATATAAATTATTTGGCTGCTGTATCATAAATTTTACCTAAACAGTGGAAATTCAACTGAAGTATGACTTTAACCACTAAAGAATTCCGGGCTGTAAAGGAAATGGTGTTTCTGGGAGTGAGGCTGGGGTTTGTTTGGGTTTTGGTGCATTCATTTTTCTGTCACATTTTACAGGCAGCTCTTTCAGAAGTTACATAGTACACTACCAGCACAGCTTCAGAGCTGTTGAAGAAACAAGGTTTTCATTTTCTGGGGTTAAAGGCTGCATAAGGGCACAAAACCACCTAAGCCAGAAGTGTTTTATGCCTGTGAATGTTTGTGTATCTGCTGGCTTTCTGTCTCCCTGCTGCTGTGGGGGTCTGGTGTTGTGCTGGCACTGCAGAGCATTAGAGTGCTGAGCTGGAGGCATTACACAGTGCTCAAGGGGTGTTTTCCCTCTCTACCTTGCTGTCCAAACCAAAGAGAAGCTTTTAACGGCTGGCAGTGGGGGCAAACTTATGCAGAGCTGCTTCACCAGTGCCTTGACCTTAGGGTAGTCATTAAGAGCTGTGCAAGACCAGACCCAGTTCTCCTGTACACGCAGTGGGGAGCAGGGCTTCACATCAGGTTGGCAGATGTAACTGCAGTAGGATGCAAAGAAGTGGAAGAGGGCCCCCGAGCTGCATATGCGGTGTGCTTTCAATGTAAAGAGCAGGCACTTATAAAAGAAAGATAAACTCACGCCATGCTGGTTTAGACCAAAATACAGGTCACACTTGGAAGGTTCAGAAAGCAGCTGTAACTTTTCCTCCCATCCTGGTGCCATCCCCACACTCTGTTTCACAATCTCCCCTTTCTCCTCAGCTCCACACACAAGCAGAACCACTGCCACCCACGTCCATGGTTGAGTGCTGACCCTCCTGTGTGTGAGGATGTGTCCTGGGGGCAGGATGGTTTCTCCAAGGAAAGCTGTCCTGGGTACTGACCTTCCTGAAACAAATGGTGTTCGTTCATTGCTGGATCAGCTGCTGTGGAGTGCCCTGGTAGGAGATGCAGTGGGAGGCTACTTAGGCATGGTGTAGCTGCTCCATTGCTTTGGTGAGGAACGGTAGCAAAAACTGATAACCTGTGCTCCCTGGTCCTGTTACAGCACTGCAGTTGGATTTTCTTGGAGATGCATTTCAAGGTCTTGATTTCAGTGGGAACTGCAGATACTCGGGTTGCCTGAAAACAGGACAAATTACTTAGACACACCCTTGGAAAAGCATTTGGCTGATGTTTGCAATTGCCTATTTCCTATCATTTTCACTCTAGAGACGTGAAGTAAGTTGATGAAAGTTCAGCAACCAAAATCTCATGCATGCTTTATTATTTTCATTGCTGCCGCACCCAGAATCCTCAATTAAAGCAGTCATGTTTGTAATTTGGGGGGGGATCTTTCCTTTTCAATAGGTAAGCAAAAGGGCGATAATGAATTTTTTACCAGGCTACCTCTGCCTACTCAGCTTTCATTTAAAGCAGACTATCTCATGAAAGGGAAGAATTAGAGCACTGATAATTTTCAAATGGGCATGTAAATCAGACTTCTGGTCGTGTTTCTGACTCTGCTGTCTTGAAGTTTTCCTGGATAGGAGGTAAAGCAGAGAATAATCTTCCAATACAAACCCTAAGCTTAATCAGTCCCTTTGAGCCAAGTCAAAGCCTTGTTATAACATATTCAGTCCAGTTACAATTCTGTTTTCCCTGGCACAAGCCTTTATTAACAATATTTGAAACAAACCTCAAATGATCCATATTTTCATAGAATCAGAGAACTGCTAGTGTTGGAAGGGACCTTTTTAAAGGTCATCTAGTCCAAGCTCCTGTCCTGGAGCTTAGGGACATGGCTTCGTGGTAGACTTGGAAGTGCTGGGTTAGCAGTTGGACTTCATGATGTTAAAGGTCTTTTCCATCCTAGACAATTCTGTGACTCTTGTCCAGAAAGTAATTTATTTTTTCTCTACTTAGCAGGTTAGAGAGAAAGGCTTCATTGCATTTAATTAGAAAGAAATCGGGAAAAGAAATGTCTTGAGACAACCTAGGTAGTGAAAAATTAATAAAAATCAGGCTCCTGGCTTTAAGGAAAATCAGTAGCTCTTGGGCTTCTTGGGTCTTACAGCTATCACCTCCCTCTCAGGTTACAAATGTACAGGGGTAAGGTGTTCAACAAGTAAAACCCCAGCAGCAGAGCCTCCCAAATGTCACACACCCGAGGTGCCAGTGACACACAGCACATCCAGCCACGCGCCCAGCTTATTCCTCACTGAGGAATTCGGGAGCCGGGCCTTTCAAGTCTCCCTCGTTGGCATTTATCCAAGAGTACTGAGGCTTTGAAAGGCAGGATTGTTCTGAAAGGGGGATGGCAGTTCCAAGCAGCCATTTGCCACGGTATTGCACATCCATCATCTCCCTGTAATACTTGACTACGTGTACGCTCACATGACAGACAGTGCTCTTTTCACGAGCTGAGCGACTGGAATGGGTGCCAGAGAATTAGGAGGAACTGGCCAGCCTTCAAGATTGCTTCACAAGGACTTCTTAATCAGCTCCCATGCCTCTGTACTCTCATGTCTGTGTGTCTGGTAATTTGCTGTACTTTATGTACACTCTGTTCATCATACAGATTGGCTTTTTACTTTCTGCAGCGATTCCTCTCGCTTTGCCAACACCTTGCCATTTGCAGCTTTAATGCCTATCGATAGCACTTCATCAGCAATAGCTGCCAGTGTATATTCCCTTTACAAGATGTTCACCCGCGATTTTTATAGATAGCTACAAATTTAGTCACAAACTGATTGAGTACTTCGTTTTCGTTTGCTTTTCACGTGGAGTCGAGTCTTCAAAATGAGTAGATCATCGGAAGATTGAAAACAGTGATGAAGAAGCTTCTCTTGTGTGGATTAGTGTATCAAGCCTGAGTCAGCTCTGCCAAACCCATTCCAGTGGGCCTGGTCTGGTTTTTAATACCTTCACTGAGAGAGTTTTCACAGTTTCCCATAGGCAACTGCCTGTGTAGCCCTAATAGTGGCCCTCATCCCAGTGCCAACACACAGCCCCTGACTTGATCTGCCTCTCCCCTGGTAATCTTCACTCCCCGAACTCAGCCACAGGAACCTGAGCAATGATCTTGTTAGCAAAGCCAAGGCAGAAAAGGTGTTTAATACCTCAGGCTTTGCAGTGTCCTCTGTCACCCTGAATCATTTATCAGTGGGTACGTGTTTTTCCTTGTTTCTCTTTCACTGATGATGAGCTCTTATTGTGGCTCTTCACATCCCTGCCCCTTTCAGTGCAAAATGAGGTTTTGTTCTCTTGGTTGTCACCATGTGCCCCATCCCAACATCCTGTGCCTTTCCTTTTCCTGTCTGGCTAAAGAGAGGACACCTGGCTGAGCTGTGTGTGGCCACCTCTTCTCCTGCCTGCCCGTGCTCTGCCACACTAGTTGGAGACAGTTTGGTAAAATTATTTCTTTCTGACAGATGGCAGTTTTAGGCAAAACCTGTCACCAAAGAGTATCACTGTGTAACTGGTTAGTGTTAGTAAAGTCCAGCTCAAACCTCAGGCACTTCTGCCAGTTGAGTTTCAAACTCACTTTGGTGTAAGTCATAAGTCAAGCAGTTTGCTTCTAATTTTTTAAAAAGAAAGTGGTGGAAATATGGGGGAAGAGATTGTGCATCAGCCCACGTACAAGGAATTTTTTTCTCTTAAAGGACAATACTACAATAATCCTTACACAAACAAGGATTGGTATTTTACAGGAAAACTACGTTTTTAGAGTTTCATTAGAGTTGCATAGACTTGCGTGACCGCTGTCACTCCACAGCAATTTTTTTTTCATTTACTATCAGTGGCAGCACTAAACTGCCTTTTGATATTCAGTGAGGTGCAACAATTTGTTGCAGGAAAACAGATACGAGATTGTATCTTCTCCTGCCTTTTTTTCTCCCAAGCCATAGCTAGAAAATAAATGCTCTGAGTGTTGCTAGGTCTCATCTCACAGTATCTCTGCCGTGTCAGAGCTTAGGGGTTCTTGTGGCTGGGTGACATATCACAGGAGTAGCTCTGCTTCCTGTTACAACAGCCTGTCTTTACTTGCTTTCAGCTTTGGAGATGTCAGTAGCCTGTACTGGTGGAGTGTTCCAGTTCCCAGTGAGAGTGGGATGTTGTTCAGTGCGTATCCCAGCACGTGTCAGTTGGAGAAGATTCAGTGAAATGATTAGTTCTCTCTCTTCTAATTACTTGGAGTAGTTTTAATCTAAATTTGTAACTAGAGGGCTATAAATCTGGGTGGTTTCTAGTTTAAGGTTCGATTGCAACCTCTTAAGTGGCTGGTAGCTTGGTAACTGTTCAAGATACCAGTAAATGTTGGGGTTTAATTGAATAAAAAATGTCCACTGTTGTTCTTTGCTGTCCTTTAATTATCAAAGTTTATATCTTCCCATTATTGATTTGACAGTAGTGCATGAATGCCCCAGTCAAGATCATGACCTTGGCTACTGTAGCTTCACCAAAATTACTGTCCATGTCCTGAAGAGCCTACACAGGCCAGTAAAGAAAACTGAATGGCTGCAAATTGTCTTCTGAGCTCCTTGGCTTTTTATGGTTCATGACTCAGACAATACTGCTCCCCAGCAGTGATTAGAAAGACTCTTCCATTCACCTTGCACAATCTCTGCCGGTCTGGGAAGCTGTTACCTCTGCTTTGTAACACACCAGTCTTCATGAACTTTGCTTCAGATCTCTAATCTATCCTTAAATTAGGTATTTTTCCCTGGCTAGCTCGGTATGCAGCGCTTTCTCCATCAGCTAGTGCCAGTTATGTGATCCTCACGTGCTATCTCTAAATAAATGTTCTTTGAAGTTATGAAGTAGAAAGGTGCCCTTGGTAAGCTGCTTTGATTTAGCTGCTTCAAGAAGGAAGAACACTGTTGAGGTATAAAGGTTAATTTGACCCATCTCAAGTTAAACAAAAATTTAATGAAGTCCAACAGATGTTGAGTTTACTACTCTTTCTCCAAATTCTTTACCCAGGCAGATAGTCTATGATGTTTTCTTTTCCAGCAGAGGATATATTACTTGGCCTAGATTCTTGTGAGACCAATCCAAGATGCTTGGTATGCTCTAAAAAAAAAAAAAAAAATCTAACTGCTTGTCCTGTTTTCAGCTGGGATAGAGTTAATTTTCTTCCTAGTAGCTGGTACAGTGCTGCGGTTTGAATTTAGTATGAGAATAATGTTGCTAACACACTGTTGTTTTAGTTGTTGTTAAGCAGAGCTTACCCTGAGTCAAGGACTTCTGTTTCCCATGCTCTGCCAGTGATGAAGTGCACAAGGAGCTAGGGGGGAGCATGGCCAGAGGGATATTCCATCCCATAGAACCCAAGCTCAGTATATGGACTGGCTGGAATTACCACGAGGTGCCAGTCACTGCTTGGGGACAGGCTGGTCATCGACCAGCAGGTGGGGAGCAACTGTGTTGTGCATCACTTGTTTCTCTCCTTTTCATTACAGTTATTATTCTTAGCGTTACCGTATTTTATTTTGCTTCAATTATTGAACTGTTCTTCTTTCCACCTGTGAGATTTACTTCTTTTTTTTCCCTGATTCTCCCCCCAACAGAGGCAGGGCTGGGGGGAGGAGTGCACCAGTAGCTGTATGGTACTAAGTTGACAGCTGGGATTAAACCAGGACACTCCTTGCTCTAATTCCTGAGTGGGAGCCCTGAGGAATCAGCCTATACTGTTCCAGGCTCATGGTCAAGCCCAAAGTGCTGTTTGATGTGCTGGTTATGTTTTGGCTTTGCCTCAGCTTCCACCCAGGGCCAGGAACGGGATTGCAGGGATGGAGAACCAGGACTCAAACCCTTACCCCGGCAGAGCGATGAGCCATATGGCTTCACACAGGTGTGTGGATGTTTGGCAGGTGTTAATTAATATACAAAGTCTTAATTAAAGAGAAAAACCCATCGTAATCCCAAATGAACAAGTGCACACCTGAATTCCGGATGGGATCCTTTGAAGCACTGCTGTAATGGTAAATTGAAGGATCTCTTATAACCTATGGTGTCAGTGATATGTGGCTTAAGTAGATTATGACACAGTTGACTTTTACTGCAAAAGTCTGTCATACCAAGGTAGAATCTGCATGCGAAGTAAGGTTTGCTAGGCCTAAACATCCACAGGCAGTCCCTGAGCACAGGTTCACATCCGAGGTCTTAATTGTCTCCTAGCATCAGGCAAGTAATCTGCATTTTGAAGAGTCTCTAAATGGGTATTTACATAATTTATGTTTTACAAAGACCACTGATGTATATTTGCATAATAGACTGCAGCAGTGTCAACAGATCCATCGCAGCACGTGGTGTCAGCTCTTGTGAACTTCCAGTGGGCTTTTTCCCCGTTATTGGAGCCCTTGTGACAGAAGGAAGTGTCAATAACTGATAAATCACAGAGTAGACAGAGTGCCTGCCACAGCTTCTTTGGCAGGCTATAAACACAGGGAAATCAAGCTGCATGCTCAGTCACCTAAGAAGTGCTCTGTGTACGTTCACTCCAATTCTGTGAAGAAACAGCAGAGATGGTCCTTTGTGGTCATTCAAGCCCATTCAGTTCCCTTTGCTCTCCACTCACCTCAACACTGCTGCTTTCATGCTCTCCAGCTTTCCCCTCCTTAAGAACAAATACATTTTCTTGCCACCACTCAGCCCCTCAGCATGATCTGGTGGATCTGTGCTGCAGGTGCTTATAGGAAGGCCTTGGGCTCTGTCACTAGTGTCACCTGGGCAGTCAAGCATAGCGCATCAGTGCTTCAGGGAGAAGGCAGTTGAAAGCTGCAGACCTTTGAGTTCTAGTTCAGGGTTCATCACTCTCAAATGGTGTTTTTAGCATTCTCATGATGAAGTCAATACCTCAAGGGGGTTTTATCCCATGTGTGGCTAATGGCAGACGTGTCTTTTCCTCACGGCTAAGTGGGAGAACCCTGGCCAATGTCAAGTTGAGTTACCCTGCGAAAGGGGGGACATTGGTAGCCCTCAGTCTGTAACGTTAGTTGACTAGCTAAATTAGCTCTGGTGCTTTTCATGTAGGTGACTCCATGAAAACTGAAGGAAGCAGTTTATACCCTCCCAAAACAGAACTGGAGAATGGAATCACTGTCAGCTCCAAATAGGAATTTCCTTCCTTTCATTTTCTCCACGGCCTGAACGCTGATGGGATGTAGCCTTATGCATATGCTAATGGCTGGTGCTTCATTTTGTAAGACATTTTATTAGAAAAGTTTATTTTTTTTTCTTTTTTACCTCTGGCCGTGTGTCTCCTTTCCATTTGTGTTGATTTGGTATCCGTCATCCTGCTGAACGTGATAAGGGTCCATCGGTTTCACTGCGTGCTGCTAATAAGATAATGCCTTTAAGCCGTTCGGTATTTTCACGTGAGACATGTTCCTCTTGCTGCAGATACTCAGCAGAGTGATGGCTCTAATCATCCTCTCTGTCAATAGCTGTCAGCTGTGATAGAGCTGGGTTCTGGCCGGCCGGATAAACCAGCAGTGGGAGATAGCGGATGTGCTGAGGAGTTGCCAGACTAGAGCAGCAGAAAAGACTAATTTAAGCTTCCCCTACCAGAGCTGAAGCAGGCTAATGCTGTGATGTTTTCCTCTACTACTCTCGGTACTCTGTCTAAAATGATTAATCCAGATAATATCTTGCCACAGATTCTTTTGATTGCAATTCTGACTAAAATGAAATACTGGAAAGATTCAACAAACAAATGTTTCCTACTGATTGATCTAAGGAGCAGAACTGTCCTTTGGCATTATAACTAATCCTTTTTTGACATCTAGATTAAAAGAAATTAGGTGATGTGTAGATTTAAGTGATTTCAGTGTTTATTCTATAATTAAGCATCAGTTATTATTATATTCTATTAGAATCTCTTTCTCAAATGTTCAGTATAAGGATCTGTAACTGCTCAAGATATAACAGAAATACAAGGAACGTCTTAAATCCTCACTGTTGCCATTGGGATCGGGTGGCTTCAGAGTCTTGCAGCAGGAGTCTTGTCTGCACAAGTTTCTTTGGGAGCAATGGGAATAACAGGAAGATTTTGACTGGCTTTTAAAGAATGAGGAAGGATGAGAGCAGCACTTTTGCAGGGTGAAATGAACATTTCAGACATCTTTTAGAGATGCTTGTGACTATCTTTCTGTGCCTGCTGTGCTGGAGGTTGTGGTTATTCCACCCGGGGATTTGCTGGAGCTGCCCACAGTGCATGTGTTGAATGTCCCCTGCCTTTCTTCAGGGGCAGCTGAGCTACAAGGGCTCTGCCCTGAGTCACAACTCTGAGGTGGGAGGGCAGCTGTGCTGTGGTTTATTTTCTCCTTCTCACTCCTTAGGGATATGACATCTGCTTGTGCTCAAATGTGAGAGGGTGGCTTCCTAAGCAGTGAGCAGTCCACCTTCCTGCCCCTTGCTGCCACCTCCTTGGGGAGGCATGAAGAGACCTCATGCAGTGGCACAGAGCAGTTTCTATTGCCTCTTGTCTTGTACTTGGTGCCCTGTTACTTGAGTCGTTCTTTCCCGTGTGTTTTGGGTCAGTTTGCTGCCAGGGTAAACCAGGTACTTAGGGCAGAGCCTGCTCCAGTCTGAGAGATACCTGTCCCTGTGTACCTTCTCTGATGGTTAGGGCACAAGAGACCTGGGTTCTAGCACCCCTTCAAAATCACCTGCAGGAAGGATCTGAGCCTAGACATGATCTCTCACTGGTGCACAATTTAACTGCTGCCCCAGCTGGCAGATGCTTCTCTGTTCCCTTACCATTTGGTGTGATCCCACAAGCCTACGCTGGCGTGGTCTGGCCAAGAAGAGCAGACCTGCAGGCCATCCTCCACCTCCACCACACACCCCAGGGCTTGTGTGTGCAGTGAGCTGCAGAAACAATCACATTGTAAGACTTTTGGAGACAGAAACTGGAGGATCTAGGGAATCATTACGCCCCTAGGGCTGGGCAGCAGCTAAATGAGAGGAGCTCTGAGCGTCTCGGTGGTGCATAAACACCCAGTTCGGGCAGCTAGCCTGCCACATGGAAGCCTAAACTTCCCTGGGGATTGGTGCTGCCAGTGCACAGGTTGTGGCCTGCTCAGACCCGACCTTGCTCTTGAGCTTTATGGTGTCTTCCTGTGGCATGAAGGAACTGTACATGCTTCTTGGCTGTGACCTGGGAGGATTTCAGTACTGCTTTTCAGTCCTAGGCCTGAGGGCTGAGAGATATACACCCAACTTGAAGCAGATGGGTAATAGTATTTATTTTGGTGGTACAGGTCCTGTTTCAAGTTAAGCAGATGAAGTGGAAATCCTTGCTGTAAGTTGAACCGACACTGCTGCTACTATAACGTCATATCCAGGCCTTTTACAGAATGGAGCTTTGTCTGTTTAGAGCTGCAGAGATAAATTAAAATCCTCATTACAAATGTCAGTTGCAAATACAATTTGCAGTTTATGAAAAGGCTGGATATTTGTAACATGTAAATTTTCAAGCAAGAGAAGGTGCGGTTTCCCCTTAGGGAAAAGAGTGCCAACAACACATGATCCCATTTCTTCTCGAGAAATTAAGGAGTGTCTGGGGGAGAGGAATTGGGATGGCTTCAAATGTTTTTTTGCTCCCTTCCAAAGTAAGTTTATAGTTTCCCCATACAATTTAATTAAGCCTTCGATTTGACCTTTGTATTGAGCAATGAAATTTAACTGGCAAAGATGTGGGTTGGAGAGCACAAACAAAGCGCGCCCCACATCAGCCAGTGTGAGAACTGTTTCTGTAACCAAAACTAATGAGATCACCAGGACAAAAGCAACAGCCAAAGCATTTTCAATTATTACTAATATTTTTCTTCCTCGAGCCAGTTTATATTTTTCCTAATTACAGCTTTGAGCTGTGGCGTGATATTTAGCAGATGCCTTCAGCACTTGGTGTGCTGATCATTTGCACGCTCCAGACTGGCAGGGGCACCTAATCTTTGAAGTCTAGAGCACACATTCATCTCTAACCATAAAGGTCAGTCCTGCATTCCTCACGTCCCCCCAAACTGCCATTAAGTTTAATAGGAGTTCTGAGCATGTGAGGCATGCGGTATCAGGATCGCTCTCGGTCTTCGTGATATTAGTAGTGAGGCACGTACAGAATTTCTAAAGTTAACTAATTAATTGCAGCATACAGTGGTGGCAGAAGGCAGTCACAGAGCTTTTTAGTTGTTTCTTTCATTACGAGGAAGTTGCAATGAATGTTCAACAGATTTACTGGGAACATCATGTTTTACAGATACTTCCATGCTGTGTTTCAGGATATCATGTCAGCTGTGCTGCACTATGTTCGAGGTATCTGGCAAACTAAACAAGCTTAAACATTGCAACCACAAACATGTGCCTAGGACTAGACTAAAAACAGATGTTTCCAGGAAATGTAAAAGATGTTTGGCATGTTTTAAGCTTATGCTTTCGGCTTGTCTGCATTTGAATAAGTGCTGTATTAGTGTAAACAAAATGACAAAACCTTTTCTTGCAAGTGACTGATTGATTAATGGGAGTACTGCTGAATCACACAAGGTTTGTTGGGTTATTTCTTATCAAGGAAAAGATGAATTGTTTTATGTTGGCACTTGCTGTGGCAGGAGCTGGGGCAGTCAGATGTGCAGGTTTACTTTTTAGGCCTCAGAACTAATGCAGGTTTATTGTGGCTCCTGAAAATCATGCGGTGTTTGCTATGGCAGCTGTATATCAAAAGGCAAATACATACAGTGACAGGTTTCCTTAGAGCATGTCCTGTTTTCTCTATAAATGTATATACTGCATTTGAGTGTATATAGAGAAAAAAATTGTTTGGGAGTGGGGGAAGGAGTTGCTTTTTCATGTAAGTTTGGCTTCTAGGTACCTGACCTCTCGATTGTCTCACAGTTGTTTCTGCTTTTATTGCTTTTTTTCCCTTGTTGCGTTTGACTTTAGTTCTGAAAGTTCCAGCCAATGTTATTTCTTGAAGAGAGCGGGTGTGGTTCTTCTCAGGATGAAGAATTTGCATCCAAAACACACAAAATATGCGGGAAATAAAGTAGTTCTCGCACTGGTCTGCAGCAGGGGTGATCTGCCAGAGAGCAGACAGAGCTTAACGCAGAATTAAAATCTGGACACAGATAATCCTTGTCCCAATTTATGACTCTCCCCCCAAGGCCAACTTCACTCACTCGCTCCTTAAAAAGAGAAAGGAAAAGACCTTCAGAACCAAAACAGAAATCAGTTTACCCCCATAATCTTGTTCCCCAGGTCTTCTGGAGAGGCTGACCTGAAGCTAATGGCACTCAGGAGTTAAGTGGGGACAGTGACCTATGCAGTTGGTAGTTCTTCCATTTTCTGATTAAATGGGTTTTTTTCCCTCCTAACGCCAACTTTCCATAAGAAGGTGTGTGGGGAAAAGGCTTCCATGGACACCCTCTTTTCAGTCTGAAATAGAAAGTGGTGGAACAGTACATACATGGGAGACTGCAGAGCTGTTCAGTATTTCCTTCTGTGACTCCAAAAGGGATATATTACACCCGCTTTTTACTGACTGGTGTTGTACAGTGGACAATAACAGACTCCAGAATTTGGAGAATTGGATCCCGAGTTATCACAACTCGGGAGTTCTCACATTCCCATTTCATTTGTTTGCTGCAGCTGTAACTGGAAATAATTAGTGCTGGTCTTAATGTCAGGATAATGGATTATTTGGAAATTGTTGCTACGTTTTATGGCAACAGCATTGTTTTGTTTCAGAGCTTCTTCCTTTGAATATGTAAAAGTAATTTCAGCTTTTGCTACCAGAGGTGATAAAAAGCTAATAATAACACTGCAGCATCTACTGTAATTTAAGAGCCTGTTCCACTAAGTTGCACCTAGCTTTAATTTTCTTATGAAGCTGTCAGCCAAACCCAAGCCTGTGATCGAAAGGAAATTTATCAAGCAACTGAGTTCCAATGTGGAGAGGAACTGCAGGTGCTGACCAGTTCACTTTAGACCTGCGTTATGAGTGTCATTACAACCATGATGAGGCATTCAAGACCGAGGCATTAATTTGCTGTCGTAGGTGCTGACATTCTGTCTTTTCAAGGCACGGTGTTTGCATGCAAGTCTAGGATGAAATAGGCAGGTGTGACTTGGTATAATTAATGTGGGAAAGCAGGAATAAACAATCTCCCCTTCTTTTGTCTCCCCAAAAAGCTGGGTTGGAAGTTCTCCCTGGCAACTCGTGGTGTAAAACTGATGGAAACGTGTTCAGACTCCCCACTTTGATGTGGGCGTGGTGGATTGATGAGTGTGGATTCTCTGCTGTCAGTGCCCCACTCCATTAGAAACCAGGCTGCCATAATTAACGTTTACAAGACTAGTCTGGCAGAGCTCTCTGGTTTGTTTCTATTCAGCATCCCCTCACAGGGGCTGTGCACTTGTCTGCTCAGAAGATCTGTAGCCTTAGATGGACGCAGGCAGCACGGCTGTTGGTCAGTGACAGTGGCAGTGCTGGAGGAGCAGGTACTGCGGCCTCAGCAGGTTCTTCCTCAGGCACTGGTGCCTTGGCACTGCCCTACAGAGCAGGGTCTGCCAGGGCCCCTCTGCTCGGTGTGAGGGGGAGGGCAATAAGGGCTGGATCTTAAAGGTGCTGTGACAGCTCAAACACAGGTTTCTCCAAAACTAATCCAGCTTCCTCGAAGGGAGATAGCCAGTTCACATGCCCTTCCCTTCCTGCCCTTTTCCTTTGCTCCACAAGTGCTTTCTCTATCTGCAGCAGGGAGTCTGCATTTATGCTTCATCTCAACAGATACAGCGCTGGACATGTCTCAGGAGGTGAGGAGAGTCCAATGGCACGGGCAGATCTTTGCAGGGAAAGGCTCCCCTCTCACACTGATCATTTACAGTCCCAGAGAAAGGGCTGAGCTCAAGTCAGACCAAGAGCAGGACAAGAATAGAAAGAGGTTTCTGTTAAGTAGCTGGATTTGGTCATCCCTTGGCAGGACTATGGGAAACATAAACAGATTGAAGCAGACCTTGCTGATACTGTTCCTTAGAGAGCAGTAGCATGCAAGTACACCAAGAAATAGTTACATATTGGATAATTCCGAGCAGTAGCAAACTGCAAATCATGTGGCCTCAGAGGGAGGAACTAACAGCTGGGGTGTCAATACCGCTCGAACTTGTGCCAGATAACCTGGTAATAACGTAAAAAATAATCACATTGTTTTGCCCCTGTAACATTACTGGCTGAGATTGAGGTGTGCTTTAACATACGACTCACCAAATGCATTTGAAAGGCATGCTCAGCCCTCACTAGAGGGGAGGTTTCCTGTTCCTAAATTAGATGACAATGACAGTTTTGATCTCCCTTTCATCCTAAGCTGGTCTCTCTGAGGAACAGTATTGATCCATGTAAGTATTTATGAGTAGTTCAGTGCCGTCAGAGCAGCACATGCATTACTGGATTGCAATCTGTGGTTAGATCTTGGAGGTGAAGATAATCCCGAATGCTCTAAACAGTGGGGTCAAGTAATTTTCATTATGTGCTTTGTTTATGCTGTCAAGATATTAATTTAACAGCAGTTAACCCAGATGAAAGTTCAGCTGAGGAAGTGGACTCAATCCCCTGGACTAGCTGAGCTGTTGTTCCCTGTGCTCCCAGTAAGTACGGGGCCTGGAGGAACTCTGAGCCATCTTCAGTGACCCCACAGACCTTGTCCTCAGAGAGAGTCCCGAAAGGCTGCTCACAAAGGCTGCTTTGGCAGTCAGCTGCCTTCACTAAGTAGCCTTTTTGGCAGGATTCGAATGTTCACCCTGGGAGCCTGGATGAGGAGCAGCACAGTAGCTACTGCAGTGGCTGTATCACTATCACACTGCAGTGATAAATAAACAGCATAGAACAATATTCACGAGCCAGCATCCAAAAGGCCATCACATGTGTCAGCCTGAGGTTAGGGACGCCTTCAGAGATTTTAACCACTCCATTTATGGAAAGGAGAGAGGGACTGATGGTGAAAGGAAGTTTCTAGCAATGGAGAGAGCTTCTAATTGGGAACCGTAAAGCCTTTAAAATGCAGAAGGTAAATACCAGAAGAAACTAAAGCTGTGGGGTTTGGTTGGCTGTTTTATGAAGTCATACTCTGTGGGCTGGATTCATGAGCGCTGAACATCTGGGGTTTGCTTTGTTGAGACTGGAGTTTCATCTCTGTGCTAGTCTTCACACTGACACTTTATTTTTTCCTAGCATGATCACTATTTTTTTGCCTTTTGAATGTCAGTAGTAGACTGAACCTAATCTATGTCTGACTCAGAGAAAAAGATTTAAGAGGAAAAACTCATTTAACTCAGAGTCTCTCAGCCAAAATCCTGGAGTGAGTAAGCAACAGGAACTCTGAGGAAACTGGAATAACAGATTAATTCTTTACACTGCTGAAAATTGGGCCTTAAAAACTAAATATAGGATTGAAAAAGATTTTGAACTGCATTAGAAGCTGGGCTATTTTTATTTAGTTTTAAGAGAGGAGAAAACAGAAAATTTTAAATAGAATTCCAGGTTTGCACAATTAGATCCCAGATTAGAATTGGCCATGAATAGCATCGGAAGATACTCTGCTGTGAAGACAGAGAATTCAGAATGTGGTCCTTTCCCTGGAAAAGATAAAGGCAGCGTTTTCTAATGTATTATTTAACGCTTGTTATGCAGTGCATTAAGCAGTCACCGAGAGGAAAGCTTTTAAAAACCAACAGCCTCTCTGATAGCATTAAATCTTACCTTAGATTTTTTTTTTGGTTAAGTCAATAGTAAGAAAATAAACGAATTAATACGTTTCAGTCTGCCCGATTTATAGACGCCAATCAAGTTACAATGCTGGACATGACCAGCCGAAAGAGGGGAATAGATTTACCTGAGTGAGGTCTTAATTTAATCAGCTGGCCCAAGAGAGCTGAAGTCAGCAGGCTGGGATGATATAAGAGGCAGCAGAGAAATAGCGCCTTTACTGCAGTTGCAAAGGAGAATGACAGTGATGGAAAGGACTCTAGGCAGTGTCAGAGCACACCTATTTCCATGATTTATTCTTAATTTACTTTAATGACAGTCTGAAGGTTGTCCATTTTTCTTTAAATGTTCCCAGAATGCTGATATTTTCTAAACATTTGGAGCATGCTTGTTCTCCCCCTCCTTTCTGTTAGCTCCGTTGCAGGTTGGAGTCGAAGAGGAGCCGTGTACACATTTTGCTATGAGGATTTTGGAGTGCAGTGTCAGACTACCCTTTTCCCACTCTATCCCTTGCCAGCCAGTGTCCCTTCCCTGCAATGCCTCTTGAGTCATGTCTAGGAATCACACATTCCTCTGGGATTAATGTTGATATTATGATAAGACGGAGGAATCCATTGCCTTTCTTTTGCAGTTTATTCTGGCAGAAGAACGAGGTGTGCTTTCCCAATACAATAGCTCATTTTTACTATCAAGTGAATTTATTGATGGTTGCTCAGAACTAGTGATGTGCAGACAATGATCTCAGATTGCATTTACATTTCTGGAGTACTTTCCATCTTTCCAGTTTCTGCCAGGAACTTGCTTCTGTGATTCAGAGTTTTTATTTTAAGGTTGGACTCTTTTTTTCATCTGCATTACAAATCTATGCCTTTTGCTTTCTTGTGTATGTGCACTGCATTCATTAGTATCAGAAATCCTTTAAGCTTGGACCTGAACATTTATTGTTAATTATAAATTCTTCCAGGTAGGCATTTGTTTTTTGCCAAGCACTCAGGTGTGTCTTTACAGACTGACTGTAAAATCATCCCTTCAGCAGATGATATAGTGGGTTTTTTTTTTTTATTCTCCACAATGCCAGTGAGAGGGTTCAAGGGCAATATGATCTCAGGAATACTTACAAATAGCTTGGGAATGTTTAGATAACTGGAGACTCTTATCATTTGGTCCTTTTGGGGACAAAAAAAAAAAAAAAACCTCCATGTTTTTACAATAGAGAATTCTTCCTTTCTTCTGAATATAGTCCTTTATATAAAAATGGATGAAATTGCCCCAAAATGCATCTGGAAGGGGACTTCGAAAAAGGAGAGAGAGCGACTCTCTACATGGAAAGATTAGTTTAGATCGTAGGAAGAAGTTCTTTACTCAGAGGGTGCTGAGGCACCGTAACAGGTTGCCCAGAGCAGCTGTGGCTGCCCCATCCTTGGAAGTGTTCACGGCAAGGTTGGATGGGGCTCAGAGCAATCTGGTCTAGCAGTTGGCACCCCTGCCCATGGCAGGGGGTTGGAACTAGAAGGTCTTTAAGGTCCCTTCCAACCCAAACCGTTCTGTGACTCTGTGAAGTCCATATGCTTTGCAACCTCCTCCTGCAGCATCTCCCCAACCTGGCGGTTGCTTCACTGCGATATGTTACTAAACCACTCCATTGTAACATGGTGTCTCAAAGCATGAGACAGTTCCCATCCCAGGTGAAACCAAAGGTACTTTTTGTGAGAGAAGATCAGGTTCTGACTGCAGCCACTGCAATGCAGAATACCTGTTATTCTACTCAGGCAGTGTCTGTGAGTAGCCAAGTAGAACCGGGCAGTCAGGGAAGACTTGTTGAGCCAAGTTGAGCACAGAGGAGCCACACTGGGTCCAAATGAAACATTAGTGCAAGTGCCCCATCACTCTCTACATGTATTTCAGAGTGTTCAGAGTGAGTATACAACATGTTCCAGCAAAAGACAGAACTTAAAGCCCCTGTTGAAAAGATGTGTGATTAATCTTACATTTACTTTCATGTTTTCAGATATACTCAAGGACAAGAAAACCCATCCAGAGAACAGAAACGAACCAAAACCAACTGTGAAAAAGATTGACACCACAACCACCAGAAGCACTGCCAAGTCATCCTCCAAACACAGTGTAACTGGAAGTGGGAGCAGCCCAGCCCTGAGCCCCTCTCTTGTTGTTTTAGCAACACTGGCAGTTCTGTGGCATTTTCTGCTGTAGCTGTGTTGCCTTGCAACCACTGTGCTACTGCTTCTGTTCACTGTCATTTATACCTGCAGCCTTACCCAACAGAAAACAAAACTAAATGGCTCTCTAGTTTATGTGGTATGTTAGAATAAATATGAAATGCTATGCTGGAGTTGGCAGGTGTCATCACTTACAATATCTGGAGATAGCCTTTGGCAGAGCCCACCCAAGATGGAGAGAGGATGATGACAAGGGTCTGAGTAGCTTAAGTTAGGGGGTAGAAATAATGGAAAACACAGAAATTGTGTATGGGTGTGTTACTGTTTTTGTCGACTTCATTTGCTAGAATCTGACTGGCTGGTTTTGTTCGTTTAATTTTTCTGATAAGTTGTATGAACGGTCAGTCCTTCAAATTCAAGCCAATCCATACTTTCTGGTTTTAGTGAACAGCTAACGAGCTGTGCCTACTGTTCATAGAATGTTAAGGGGTTGGAATGGACCTCAAAGATCATCTGGTCCCAATACCCCTGCTATGAGCAGGAACACCTCCCGCTAGAGCAGGTCAAGTACTCTCTACCAGCCTGATGAAATTCCTGAGTGGTCAAGAAGTTCAAAGCATGTTTGAAATTTCTTTTCACTCTTACTTGTTTAGATTGTAGGAAGCAACATAAAAGCATATGGTGTGTCTAATATATCGGTATAGTTGCCTTAATTACGGAAAAAAACTAGAACCACTTTGTTTACTGAGGGATATAGATAAGGAGTTTCCCTGCCCCACAGAATGTCATTAACAAAGGCGTAAGCATATGCCCAAGGCTTATTGCATGAATGTCCAGCAAAGGGAAACATAAATAAACATCATAATGTTTTATCCGCTTGAATGCAGCTCTGTACAGAGGAAAAAAAAAGAGATAATTCAGTTCAAACTTACTTTGCCTATATGATGTTACATACAGACTTAAGTTTTCCATAAAGGTCCCAGAGATATAAATTATTGGGAACTCCCATTAGACTCTAACTAGATTTTGTGCATTATGGTTCTCTGAAATCAACTGTTTCATAAACTGTGTATTATTTAATTACATTTAATGTTTAAAATTTTGTATCGCATTAGATGTAAATGTAAAACATTCTGAAATCTAGAACATTCTCTGTTTTGCCTCATCTTGATTGCTACCTTAGAAAATGTCAAATGTGCATTATATTACAAGGCTTTTTTTTTTAAATCAATGATACATTGATGTGTTTTAAGTTTTCAGATGAAAAAAGTGCTCTAATAATTTCTAATGGGTTAAGAGTTAACTTGTGTTTTCCAACAACTGTTTACAGTGCCATTGAATATATGTATACAAACACACTGTTGAATACAGTGATTAATATGAAAAATATATGAAGCATTAGAGTTGTTACATTTATTACATAACTATTACAACAGCTTAATGGCCATTTTCAAGTTGTAGACTATTATTATGTACAGTTTTGTAAGATTTGATGTAAAACACTTGCCTTTGGTTTTTTGTAAAACATCTCTTTGATACTTGGAGTCACTGACATTACTCAGAAGAGGAACCCTGTATCTTACTAACCAGCTTCAGGCTTTTTATTGGCAACTTTGATTATAAAAGCCTGACTTAAAGAAGGTGCCGTGTGCCAGTGCTGCTGCTGGATGTCATTACAAAGTGTCAATAATACAGAATAAGCATGCAGGAAATGAACAAAGGCTTGCTACACTTTGTTTTCAAACAGTATTAGTGAACATGACCAGTTATGTTTTCAAAGCTGGGGCTTGAGTCTCATTTCTAATTTGGGCTCTTAGATCGTATTTGCAGACACAAAGCTGTGATCAGAACCATGGACACACCCAGCTGCAAAGGCGGTGTGTCTAAAGTGGCAGCAGCGAAGTTTTCTAAAAGATGATTGAATTTTAATGTTGGAACAAGGAGATAAAATGGAAAAGGTACTTACATTAACATGAAGTGTTTTGTATATTAATTCTGATTTTCAAGATGGTAGGGATATTACTATCTCTAATCAGGGCTTCCCAGTCAGATCAGTGAATATCAGTTTTCCCCAAAGTACTGAAATGGCTGTCCTGTGTTTTCCAGGGTTTGTGAGGTGCACCAGTCCATGGAACCATAATTAAAAAATTCTGCTTCTTGTATTCATTTTCAGGACCCTTTGGAAAAGTGCTGTTTTACCTGAGGAAGATGTGCAAGTTGTGTCCTTTGTACCGTGACAGGACTCTGTAAGGCCGTGCAGTCCTAAAGGGTGTGTTGTGATGGCTGTTGTTGGACAGAGATGTACTTCAGGTGCTGACACCACCTGCTTCTCGGGTAACGCCAACCACTGTGGTTTCACAGGAGTGATTTGTGTCTGATGCCTGTGAACCTGACTCCTAATTTAGTGTTCTCACGTTTGAGATGCTTAGTCACCATTCAAGCAGGTGCACCCACGTTTGCACACTGTCAGGATTCCTGTGGATAGAGGTTTCAGGGTTGGGCTCTGACCCTGCCAGATTGCAGCTGTGCAGCTTAAAGTTTTCAGTTTTTCTCACCTGCAGAGAGGGAACTTGAATGCCCAGTTTTAAGTGTCTTTCTGAGGTGTGTCCTGTGAAAGATTTTGAGAGGTGATCCCACTCGTGTTCAGCTGCAGCAGAGGGAGCTGCAGAAACCCTGCAGGAGGCATGGATGGAGTAACTCACCCAGGGGATTGTTTGTTGCTGCTAAATGTCATAATCTTGCTAACCAGTAACCTCTGAAAAATCAAGTGTTTGAATGTGGAGGTTGGCTGGCAAATACTTGTATGATGTAGCGCTCACCTCTCCAAGCTAAACAAGACAGCCCTTTTAAAGTTTCTGTAACAAAACCGAACAAGTTCAAACCTTGGGATGAGAGAGCATTAACACATTGCATTGGATTCAGCCAATATTTTAATAAAGACAAATTGTTGCAGGATGAGGAAGGAGGATTCCACATCAATTAATACATTTCACCCTGATACACTTTTACACTGTAAGAAGAGTACTAGTAAAACCAGCATGAAATATGTTCATAATGTGTATCAAAAATGGTGCAGTTTTAAAGGGCAATGCAGTGTATTTCTACTAATGGTTTATACTTTTTTTTTTTCCCCTCAGGATCAGTTGCATTTACATATTTAAAAACAAATGTTTTCCATCAAACAAGACAGTTATACCAGCAAAGGCAAAACCAACTCCCTGCGTCAGATAAAGGACATATTCCTTTTCAGATTCGTAAGATACCCGTTTTACTAAATCTTACATTGTAACCCAGGACACTGTAATTATGGAGCAATTACAAAGGTCCAAACTCAAAATAGTTTTCGACTCATCTGTGTAATCTCAGTGTAAAGCAAGGTACCAGTTTAAGAGCGTTGCTGTAGCTTTGCGTAACAGTGGCGAGTTGTATTTAGCCAGTGCTTTTTGATTGTTGTTTTGCTGTGACTTTCTTTTCATATTTTGCTGTGCCCGCATTTGTGAATGGTAGCGTTGGAAGGTAACTGCTGTCATACATTTGTGAGTAAAATCAATCTGAAATTGTCTGTTGATAGTGATGGAGGCTTCTTACCAGATCAGACAAAACTGCTGTAGCGTCAGTTCTCAGTGTTTCCCCGCTCCTGGTGCTCTGTGTTACACCAGGTTCCCGTGGGGGGGTCAGGAGGTCCATGTGTCACTAGTCCCCTTGCTGGCTGTGGAAGTGTAAGGGAAGAGTGAATGTGGGTGCTCAGAGATGTGGGTGGCTGCAGGGGCCACTGCGTGCCCATGTCCAGCTGCCTTCTCGGAGCCCTGAGACAGGGGTGCTCAGCTGATTTCCAGTGGCTTTTACACCTCCCCAAATCAGCTCATGGAGACTGGCCAGGCAAAGAGAGCACAGAATGCAGAGACTGCACTTTCAGGCATCTTCACAGACACCTGCCAGGAATTGGACTAGTTTTTGCAATTTAGGTGCTTTACACAGTCCAGCCTCTCATTTTCTACCGTGCAGTTTTTGTCTGGCTTGCTCATCACCCTGTTTCCTGGCACACCAGGTACTTTGTCATTGCATGAGGAACTGTGATTCTGATCTTGCAGTAATGAACCTTTTGAGGTACAAATGTCTGTCAGAGCTTGATAAGGGCAACACAAGTGATACTGTCAGAGACTCTGTGTATGGGAACCTGCCTGGGAGATTCACATCTCTCTGATCTCCCAAATCAGATCTGTATTTAATGGATCCCTATTTTCCTTTGACACCAAGACTGCAACGTGTATCATAATTTTAAATTTGACTCTCTAATCCTGTATGAGTCTTCTGAATATTGTCCTAATGGATGTTGTGCACAGACTTGATTTTAATGTTAGTTGAGCCTTTCTGCCCAGCTTTGAGCTATTCTTACTCAGTATTTCACGCTATTAGTTTTAAGTAAGGTGTGTTCCAGTGAAAGGGGCTGAAACACACATTGAAGTAAGATACTGAGTAGGACAAAAATCCATAAAGTTCCTGTGTTCCTGCATTGGACTCTTCACACTAAACAAAGTTTGAGGTTTAAGCTGAAATTAGAGTTGAAATTTCCTGACTCGTGTGGTGTCGATGGGATTTCAGCCTTTTATTGAAAATCAATAAGTAATCTACCCATTTTTTTTAAGTGGGAATTAATTGATAGATGTGTTTTCCCCATGTCTCTGGACATGGGGAAATTCAGCTGTGTAGCAGTAGAACATGTTCTCTATCCTGCACACTGAGCATCACAGCACCCTAAGTGCTTAGTGTTACCACTGGCCAAAAGTCTGAGGCATTTATTTTCATTTTATAGCATTTCCCTGCTCTCAGTGCTTCTTGCAGTGGCATGTGGCATGTGTGTTAATGAAAAGTGAAACATCTCACAGTCAGTGTGATTACTGCTCAGACCTGTGCTAGTCAAAAAGAACACAAGAAGGTCTTCTTCCCATTTCCTCAGAAATCTAGAATTATTCCCAACACTGAAATCTCTCCTTGTTTCCACTGTCCCTCTCTAAATAACTACAAGTGATTTGTATTAAATATTAAGCCACCAAAAAATAAATACTGGCCAAAAGATTGTAATTGGAGAATGGACTCAGAAAAGGATCCCATGTTTAAAAATTAATAATTGTTATTATCAACACTACAGTGATTTCCCCCCATGGAAATCATGTAATACCCTTTTGAGAGAAGGGCACATCAAAGAGAGGCCACTGATGCTTTCATGATGTGCATGAAGTACTTCATTAAATAGCCACTAACAACCACGTTGGTCTTTTTTTTTTCAGGGCAGAAAGTATTAATACTACCTTGCAAAATTATGCTGTTTGCACTTAATCATTTCAATTAATCTTTAGCAAATTACCCAATACTTTGTAATTATATTTGCAGTTAATTTAGTGCCATCTTAAGAATAATTCGTTGCATAATATAAGCAATTAACATTTATTCAGGGGTTTTTTCTGTTGTAGGGGGACATATAAATTATTCTCAGTGGCCTTTCTGTACACCTAATTAGCACCTGTTTGAATTATTCCACAGGCTGTGGACATTTCATCTGAAAAATAAATGCGTTGCTAGTTTTGTGCACTCCTTGCAAATGCACAGTTGTAAAAATTCCTTTTCAGGGGAATGCCAAAGCGTGTTTTTGTACATCTTCTGGGTTTATGAGCTAAGCTAGGCTTTTACGCTGCTGCACCCAGAATAGTTACTGACATTTCTAATGCAGTTAAAATGGAAGTAGTCTGATACCTCTTTCCCATAATTAAGTACAATATCCCAGATTTGTAGCCTGTTTTATTCAGTAATGAGGAAGGAAAGCAATGAGACTTCAAGAATATAGATGTTAGTGTAACTTTCACATTTCTTTATATGCATATACAGTTTTACTAATTATAGGTTATCAAAAGCATTGCTGTGCTGGAGTGTTGAGGATGCTGTGTTAAACTTGTGGAAATCAAACCAGATTGCTTCAATCTGTAAGGTTCTGTAAATAAGCCTGTAAGTAAGCTCCTTAGGTAAATGGTAATTTTCTATTTAAATGCACACAATATTGAGGAAGATGATTTGATCTTTCTAAAAAGGAGATCTGAAAAAAACTCTCCAACTATAATGCCGATATAAAATATTTACAACCTCCACGCATGCTGAATTGGGAAATCAAAACAGGAGACTTTTCTGAGGGTACGAAATGTTGCGGCAGACCCTCAGCTCCTGTGAATCAGTGTAGCTCCTTTGTTTTCAGCCTAATGAGGAGCGTTTACCACAACATATGATGTAGCCCGAGAATGGGGATTTCTGCCTGTCTTTTTGCTGTGCAGAAGGTCAGGTGTATCTGCAGTGATGACAAAATTTTCATTGCAGTTTTACATCACCCCGGCCGCTGATCAGGTGGTATTGTCACACCCAAAAAGCAAATCTGTAACACATGGGATGCCCTAAGTCTCTTCTGGCATTTTCCTTTTTGGGGGGCACAGCAGGGGCCTTTTCCAGAAGCGGCTGGTTCCATACCTTGTAGCAGGGACTGCAAGGAGATGTTCATTCTGTGAGTATCTTCTGGGGTAGGAATTCTTTCTTAGAGGAGGTTTGCTGATACAGCTGATACAGCAAAAAGTTTGATTTTTCTGTTTCCTGGTAAAATATAGGATCCAGGTCTTAAACTGGCCTCAGAAACTAACAGAGCTTCAGTGGGAAGGACTGATTGTGGCTGTGATGTTTTTAGAGGAGCTTACGGAGCAGAGAGTTTTTGCTAATTTTGTGAGTTTCCAGGTTAGCAAAAGGACAATTTGTGAGTTACGGTAGCCTGATATTCTATAGGGAAGAAATGAAGCTTCCTGCTAAGCAGAAACAAACAGTGTTTTATATTACGCTAGATATCCAACTTGGAAGGAAACCAAAGTGGGATGTTGGGCCTCACGAAGACACAGGTTCCCCTTTGCAGGATTGGTTTCGGTGCCTGTGTCAGAGTTTGCCTGCTTGCCATGAAAGAGCATGTCTACTCTTCAGCTCTTTTTGGGGACGTGAGAAAAGCTGCAGTTTGTAGTTCACAGATGACAAATCACCTGTAGGCAAAAGCTGTAGACAAGTGCCCAAAACAGTGAAGAAAGCAGTAAGACATTCGGTGGGGGTCTCATTGAATAATGAGAAAATGCATTTAATTCACATGTTTGAGCTTTTGCCATGAGGTATGAACAATAGAGTGGAAAACCTACTCCCAAAAACTCCCAAAACACTGCGGTTGCATATGGGATCAGCCTAATGGAGCAACAATACTACAGCAAACGTTTATTGCATCCCTCTTAATATGGAGCAATATTGGAATAAAAGTGGAAGGTAGTATATTAAACCTTGCATAAAGCACCCTCTTACTGTACTTTGGTCTCAGAACAAACATAGTATGAATGTTTACAGTGCACTGGGAGAGAAATTCCAGTAAAATATCTGCTTTGCCATTTAGCTTTTTAAATAACTAGTTTATGGCCTCCTAGTCTGTTTTAGTTGATTTTATTTTACAGGAAATAATAGGCCACTCCGTATGTATCTTACATTAGTTGCATATTGGGTATTTTAAGTTGCAAAATAGATTGGTTTTTGCCCTAAGCTGTATTCAAGCTCTAACACGTATTTCTGTTTCCCAAGCACGTGCTTTATTTGCAGTATATCTGCTTATATTTTTATTGAATAAATTTGTCCATTTTCTTTAGTGTGTTTTCAGCATTGGATACGATAAAGGCAATTTAAAAAAAAAAAAAACAGTCTGAAAATGATGTCTTAGAAGAAGAACAAAGCTACACTGAAAAGCTAAACAGCCTGTTTTGTAAAAGACAGTGAACTGTGATTGGGAATAAAAACAAGTAATCCACAACAGGAAATTGGTTGTTGTCATCTGTTAGAATTTTTCTTTTTTTCGTGAATGTTTTCCATCACCTGTGATGTAAGTTACAAAGCTTATAAAATCTTAATCTGTTCAGATGATGCTTTGAATAAAGGGTGCAGACTTGGAGAACCGCTGAGGAACTCATAATTTTTTGGTCATAGTCTGGCAAAAAAAAAAAAAAAAAAAAAAAAAAAAAAGGGGTCTGTTTCCTGCTCTTCTTTTCATTCTTGGAATAAATGCAGTGAGATGTAAAGGTGATTATCTGCTCTCCTGGGAGCTCTTAATATCACTGAAGAGATGCAGTACTTGCAGCAGTCTCCTGGGTAAAGGCCGGCAC
This sequence comes from Oxyruncus cristatus, assembly GCA_013399855.1. Taxonomy (NCBI): domain Eukaryota; kingdom Metazoa; phylum Chordata; class Aves; order Passeriformes; family Cotingidae; genus Oxyruncus; species Oxyruncus cristatus. The sequence goes on from VXAY01003150.1 coordinate 3,384,717, forward strand.
ACCGCCCTCAACAGGTAGGACTTTTTCATCAGACTTCCATTCCTACATAAACAATCGGATTCGAGTTCTCCACTGGCTGAGATCTTGCAATAATTGTGCCGTATTGAAAGCCTTTCCCTTGATTTTGATGAGGAGCACATTACTTCTCTGTCTTCTTAAAGGCCAGTGTACCAGAAAAAGGAAACTCCCTGCTGTCAGCTTAGTGTTCTCATCACTTGTTAGAACTTTGTGGGCTTTCTTCTTTTGAGGGGGAAAACCCAAAATCTGGTATTTTTTTTTGTCAGATGCTGATTATTGTGGTTGTGCCTCTGTCTAAAGTGACTCAGGAGAGACCTTTGCTCTTACAAGTGTTTCTTGAAGCTAATTTTCATGAGCTTCTCTTCACTGCTCTGTCAAAACCACTGTTTTTTTCCTGCTTAGAAGTTGGTGGGAAAGACATTTATTGGTTTATCTCTTTTATTTCTTGTTTTGGTAGCATTTAGGAGCAACTCTTATAGTATTCCTGGATGGGTTGAATGAAAATTATAGGACAGACCACTGAACCAAAACAGTATTGTGAACAAATTGTTCCTTTATTGTGTTTACATGACTCTGTACCTGCTGTCTACCTACCTACTTTTTTCCTACTCATTTTATTTTCTGTTGGCATGATGGTTTGAGTGTTGCCTCTTAAAGCCTCCATGATTCCAGCTTTCTTTGATTTTTTTTCAAAATGCTTCCTATTTGAGATCTGGGAATTGCATGCAGCTCTTTTCACCATCTATGGAGAGCACTTTTTGCCAATACATTCGTTTTTGACCCACCTCCAAAGATAATAGCCAGCAGCTCTTCTCTGTTGATGCTAAAGCAATGCTTGTTCTCTGAAGTGCTGCCTCATAAAAGCCTTTTAGTTTAAGGATTTCACATTCATCCTCTAATTAAGCAGGTGTCTAAATCTGTGAAGCTGCCTCATTCTGAAATCCAACCTGCCTCCACTTCAAAGGATGTTGGTTCTTCTCCCAAAGATGTTTTAAAAGTGCTTCTTTGACGCCTCAGATTTGTAGGGTTATTTAAAGGCTTTGCCTCTCACCTGATCCAGTACGTGTTTTCCAGAAATACACAGAATACATCAGATCTGATGAGATGCCCTGAGGACCTTCTTTAATAGCTGGAGTTTGTATTTCTGACTGAAGATCTCCAATTGCATTGAGCAACCAGCCCTTCTGCACCCTAATGATACAAGTGTTTGCAACTGTATAGGATCCATTCCCACCACAAATCTAAATCTTTCCTCACTTGGTTTTTGTTGGTGGTGTTGGTTGGTTCGTTTTGGTTATAAGCAATACGACAGTTTGGCTCTGAAACACATCTAGAATTTGTCATACCCAAACCCTGAGTAAAAATGAGTGGATTTAGTCTAGCTTGTCCCAGGGATTCCAATATGGTGCAGCTCCAAATACAACTGACTTACCAGAATGATGTCTTGCCTCATGATACTTGAGAGAGGCACTGTGACTTAAGTGTGGGAAGTCTTCCTACACTTCAGCTTTACATCTGAAAATAAAATGTCTTTTTTTTTAGTAAGAACGCCTGTGAAGTCATTATTGACTGCAGAACCCAACATAAACTATAACCATCCTAAAAGAGCAAGCTGAAAATACTCCTGCTTGTGTAAGAAAAACAGGTTTTATTTGCATTTATTATGGCCAAGGAGGCTCAGAGTTAACTTTAGAAGAAACAATTCCAAAAGCAACAGAAACCCATGTCCTACACCTACAGGTTTATGTCCTACAACCACAAATTACTACTTTCCCATCTTGCATGTTTTCAAGAAAATGGCATATGGATGGAATTTGACAGAGCAAGCAGGAGGAGATTCCACCAGATGTGTGAGCCCTGTTCACTCACAGTGGTCACGCAGTATTTACTCCAGGATTTTGGCTCTGAAGTCATTGATCCAAAAAACAGAGAAGACAGCAAACTCAGTCCTTAGGGTTGCCTCCTGTAGTTCCAAAGGCTCTCTCTCATCCCTGTCAGCCACAGGGCCCCATGTTTTTCCCCAGGGTTCACAGTGGTCCTAAATTGTGCAGCCATTCCCCTTTTGAAGGTACTTGCAGACAATGTTACAGATTCTCCACAGGTAGGCCACGGGGCATGAAGGCAGGGGGAAGAGTTTACGCTGCCCTTCCTCCACCCACGAGTGAGAAGGGATGAATTAAGGCTGGAGCCCTTCTGTTTCAGAGCTATCCTTTCAAAGAAGGCTTGTTTTTTCATATGACCCATTATTTGTTGATTCAGGCAAGCGCTGGGGCAGGAGGCTGCTCCCTCATCCTGTTGCACAAGCTGTTATTGTGCTGGCCCTCTGTTTTCTCAGCCACTTTTCTGGCTGCAAAATCAGTATTTTTTGTTACTGAGTAACTTGGTCGGCAGAACTAGAAAGTATCCTGGTCCTACTGGCTCTAAAATGTGGATTTTCTCAGGTCCTTCAGGAATTAGAAACTGCTAAGAGCGGAAGTGGTTCTGCTTTGCCCTGGAAAGCATCCATGGTATACACACACACCCCTGGTATGCACTGCTCTGTTTCTCTGATGAGGTCACCCCTTAGCACTTGTCTTTCCTTTCTCAGTTCCAGCTTAAATTGGATGTAAAGTTCTTTAAACACATGTAGTGCATCCATTTCCTCAGGGCATTTCTTTAATTTAAGGAAAGGTGCAGAGACTCCAATTAACCTCAGATGAAGAGACCCACAGTTCATTGTCTGCCTGGGAAAATGAACCTCAGGGAGCAGTACTCTTTACATTGCAGGTGCGTGTCAGAACCATGATCAGAACTCATGTTTTTGGCTCCTACTCTGGCATGTGATCTATTAGAACAGTGTGAACAAACAAGTTCATTAATCTCCCAGAGCCTTAATTTTTTTTTTCCTTGCAAAGAAGAAGTTGTATTTCCCATGGGTGAAATCTGGGGAAAAAAAAAAAAAAATCAACACAAATAAAGAATGTTAGCATGTGCTAATTTACTACACAGTGGTAACTACCCTGACCTCTTCTTACAGGGAGAACAGGAATACTTAGAGGAAAATAGTGACTTTCTGATGTTACTCACAAGATGAGGTTACTCACTAGGTTACGTCCCTGCCCACAGACACGCAAGCAGCTTGTTTTGTCTGAACAGACAGTCGAAAGCACAAGACTGATATTTGCACATGAGCTAATAGGAGTATGGTTCCTCCTGTTTGATGCTCCCTGCTACCTCCTGATCACTCATCCTTGGGCAAAACAGAACCCAAGAATGTGCTTCATCCTCGCAGAGAGACATGGCAGCACATGGAACAGTAGCAAGATTCAAATCTATGTTGGCTGAAAAATCCAGCTATCAGTGCCACCTGCTTTGTCCCAGTAAGCAGCTATGTCCAAAACTGAGATCCCCCAAACTATTTTAGTAATACTGGAGTAAAAGGTGGCCCCAGAATGATGCAGGACACACCTATAGGGCCATTCTCCCTTTACGTTTTTTCCAGGCTGTCAGCCAGGAGCTCTCTCCAGCCCTCCTACTAGTACTCAACCCTGCCTGAGAAATTAGGTTTGTCTTGCAGATGGACAGATCAGCAGGAGTCTTTCGGTGTAATCTCTTTCCATATATAGACAAGTAGCTGTGCAGAAACACCTGTGTGCACCTGCAAGTTTCTTCAGGTCCTTAAAGGTTTTATGAGAAAAGCCAGTTCATCTAACAGACTCCGGAGGGTTGGCTCACACACAGTAATTTCCAAAGGGGAAAATATATTCCCTTGCCACGAAAAGCCATAGGAATCTCTCTCCCAGTGAGAGCTAATTAGACACACCTGAGCCTCCCCCAGCTTAGCCATTCCCTGGGTGTTCATTTCTGGGCACAGCTCTTGCTCCTCAGACAACAGAGGAATGTGGGTTCTCACAGAGGGTAAGACAAGAGACAGTAGTGCTGTGCTCACTGTCCTCCTGAAAAAGGACCCAGGAATCACTCTTGGTCACGATTTACACAGCCAGAAGAGGAAACCACTGTGGAACATTTCATACTGGCCAGCTACAGTGGACACTCACCCTTGGATACCTAAGCTTGTAATCCCCAACATATCTGGGACTTGCTCCAGGGAAAAATAAAGACAGAGTATTTCTGTTAGCATTTCCAGGGAGCCAGACTGGGACATGAGGCTTCAGGAAAGCGGCTGAGTTACAGACTCTGGGTTAGATATAAGAGGGTTTAATTCATCATTTATCAAGAACAAAGCAAGGCAGTGATTTAGTAATTGATTTAAGGTGCTTCACTTTAATGATAGTATAAGACTACTTTGTGTTGTCATATGAGCAAAGGTCAGTGAACTGTCAGTCCTCATTATTTGGGCAGATGTTCTTTTGTGAACTCCCAAACGACTTCATGTTCCATGGAAATGAGTACACGTCTTAGGTAGTTATCTTCAAAAATCAATAGGCATAAAGTTTCGAAAGAAGGCAAATCAGTAAATGGAAGGAATCATAATTAAAGAGATGAAAAAAAAAAAATTAAGAGCTAAAAGAAAAGAAAAAGCATTACTCAAAGAGTCCCATGAGAGAAGAGTTGAAGAGTTAAGCATTACAATTCCTGAGTGGATTGGTGGCGCATCTCAGTCTAAGATAACTTATCCCAGAAAAGAAAATAGAAAAGACAAAAGGTATATGGAAAGTATAAAAAACCTGCAAGCCCATAAAGGAGACTAATGGAGTCAGTCATGCATGCAGTATATTTCATCTACCTTCGGGATTTAACTTTATGCTCTGAATTTGCTGTGATAATGGATCTGGAGTCCCCAAATAAATACACATCCTTGTTCCACCCCGTGCAGTGCACATTCAGGTCTCACAACTTCTTCTTGAACCCTTGCCAAAGCCCAGCGTGGTTTTGATACCCTTTTTGCTCTGTAGACGTTACCATTTCCATTCATCATCTTGAACTGCCCACCGTCATGCTCCTAGGTCCAAGCTGTCTTCCAGAACGTCATTTTTTTTATTCTTATATCCCTAGTTAGAAAAACAGCACCTATTCATTAACCTTTTGCATGCTATTTACTAATCATTATATCTTTACAATAGCCTCTCATTAAAATAATCACTCTAGATCTCTTTTTCAGTTCTCTTCCAAGAGGAGTTTCCCTTCTGTCTCTTATCAGTGTTTAGCACCTGTCTTTGAACTCTGGTATCTGTTCTACCTTTTCTTTCCCTTTCCTTAAGGGAGGTCTAGAAATGAACCAAATCATTCAGGAGGGAGAGCACCACCAGCTTTTGATAACAGTCTTCCAGGCTTTTAAACAGGGTCCTGGAGTACGCACAGCAAGTGTAAGGCAAGTGAAATGAGGTCACAGTTACAGAGCAAAACAATTCTCAGGTTCCACTGCTGTTACTGCTACCTTGTATTATTACATATGACGGAAAATTTACAACCTGTCAGGAAAATTCAAGATACACGGGAAAATATGACTTAAATTCTTTGTCTGTGTTACTGAAGGGTAAATATTTTCTCTTAACGCTACTGGGTATTGGGTTTGCTCCTGTTTTAGTCTTCACCTTTTCTGTCTTACCTTCCTGACAGTACAAATTATACAGAAGAACAAATTTATTGTTCCACTCAAAAGGCAGTTGTGAGTACAATTAACTCATGAGCTGTGGTCGAGGCTTAGGTTTTTCTTTAACAGATGTTTAATTGTATAAAGGACATTTGAAAATTACCTGATGCTTTCACCAGACACCATCCATGGGAAAGGGGAACGTGGTGCCTATTGGAGCTTATGGACAATTAGTCCATGACTAATTGATCAATGAAAAAAACAGATTATGCAATCCTCCCGTTAAGGACTAAGTACTTTTTTCCCCTGTCTGGGACCTAATGGGAGAAGGATCCGCTAAGGAAGAAGCTAGCAGTATATGTAGTACAATGATGTGAATTCAATACCCACCCGATTTATTCTAAAATACATCTATGCACGTCCTTTGATGATATGCTCTGGAAGAGATTCCTTTGTAATCTGTCACATTCCACTGGGGTTGGCAAACACACGTGTGTGCAGCGGGGCAGAAGAGGGTGGGGAATTGTTTTATCAGGTTTTCTCTAGTGAGGTTTAACCTTCCTTAGAGTCTTTCAGCTTCTCTTCGTCTCCTAATGGCTTCCCTTTTTAAGAGGCCACATTTGATTTAGATGTTTAATCTAAGCAAGTTATACTGAGGTTATTCTAATGCCAGAGAGCTGGACCAAGCTCACTTCTATATTAAGGCAGATGTATCCAAACCCCTTTATTCTTGCTTCTCTTCCTCCAGATGCTCTAATCAACAGTCAGCAGCAATGTCAAAAGTAAATTGTTTTATGTTTTGCTCCTTCAGCAATAAACCCTCTGCTTTGGTACCATAGGCAGAGATAATCCCTGTAAAAAGGTAAAAAACCCCAGAAACTGTTGCATTGTTTTATTCCCACATAGGAATTAAATAATTCATTTGGAAATAAGTTATTGGACAGTTGTATCATGTGGCATTTTCTTTCTTCTAAAAATAGAAGACAGGAGATGATGAACACATAGAGGAAGAAGATACCCAAGACAGTGAGCAATGGTAAAAAGATTGGACAAAGCAAAAAACATACAGGAGAAAGGAAGGTGAGCTGAGGAAACAGAAGCAGAAAATGATAGTGGAAAAATATCTAGTAAACTGTCTGATTTCCAGCACTAGGCTTGCTGAGCTCTTTTCACACAAAATCTCACAAAAACATCAATGAAGACTGGAATACTTTAAAGGTACCTAAATAGAGCAGGTGTACAGGCCCTGTGGGAGCTTCCCAGCAGTATGGTCTAAGTCTGCTATATGTAAAAACACACCTGGAGAGTTTGGCCTATCTGAGTGACTGTCAACTGGAGAAGAAAGAAGTTGTTTTTAATTATAGTTTGGGGCTCAGATATAGACTAGAAAATGGACTGGCTTTGTCCCACCCTTCAGAAGCATTGCCTGTTCCTAATAGTTAGGACCTTCCATGTGTTTTCACCCGCTCTTCACGGGCTGGGGAAAGGAAGGCTTTCCCTCCATGGCGAGTGTTGTCACTGCATGGTGGCCAACCCCGGGGGGCAGGGGCTGGGATATGAGGCCTGACAGTGCCCAGATATGTGGCCCCAGGGCCCTGGGCACTCCAGCCCTCTCCCAAGGGGCTGGGGAGGTGCCCTTGGGGGTGGCCATGCTCCCCCTCAGGGGATGGACTGAGCTGTGGGGCTCTGAGGGCCAGAGCACAGCTGCCAGCGCATCTCCAGTGCCCCAAAATACCCTGCACGGGGCACCCATGTCCATGACAGGAGGGTGACGCAGCCCTGCCCCATCCTCGTGAAGGGATGGAGGAAAGCAGGGAGTGGGGGGAAGGCTTAGGACTGGAGGCACCTGGAGCTCATCCCCTCACCTGCAGCTGCTTCCCTGTGAGCTGATGCACACCTGAGGCTCCTTTGGTGAATTACCAGCTGTACCACCAGCTATAATAAGGTATAATTGGGTTGCTCATGGGGAGCAGGTGCATGTGGGTGAGGGATTTAAAGGATCTGCAGCTGTGTTTTCAGTTTTTTCCACCAGAAGGGAGATGAAGCTGCCCCAGTCGTGTCTGCCTGAGGAGAGGTGAAGCTGCCCTGTGTGGAGAGCAAAGGTGAGGAGCTGTGGGAATAGGAGGTGTCTGCTCAGATCTCACAAGCTGAGGCTTGTGGGGCTGAGGCTGGGGGAAGGGGTGCTGAGGAGCAGCTCCTCCAGCCCCGTCTCTCTGCCCCCTCAGGGGTGCTTGCTGTGGGCTGGTTTTGGTTAGCTTGAGTTGTTTCTCCCTCCTGATGGTCACCACTGGCAAGAGCCTGGCCTGGCTGGGCTTCCCACCTCCTGCACGACCCTGGAGGGGCTGGTGGTCACTGGGGTTGTTTGCTTTGGACCAGAACACCTCCCTTCCCTCCTGCTTCCCTCGTGGCTGGCAGGTTCCTCTGACCAGCTGTTTTGCCTGTGCAGTTTGTCACTTGTTGTGTGAGGCTGAGGTGGAACATGGCACAGTCTGTGTTGTGTCCCTGCCTGAGCAGGGCTTGGGCATGGGAATATCGGGGTAGCCTCACTTCTGGGTGCTCAGCTGAGTTGGACAGTAGCCTCCTGCAGCGTCTCCCCTCTGCTCTGCTCCCCACATCTAGTTATGGTCCTATGGGCTGGGAGATTTACTGTTAAGCTGTACTAGGGATCTCCTTCCCTCCCTTTTCACCACAAACTCCTTATTAAACATGGGTGAAACATAAACAAATATACAATACTGCATCGTTCATAAATGAGTAGTAAAGCACCGTTGGGCATGCCTTGTTCCAGCTCTGAACCTCACATGAGGAAAGTTCTTGTGTTCTTGTCAGTCTGTAGAGGCAATGCTAAATCTCTCTTATATCCCATCTTTTCTAATTTCTGAGACCTTTGTCATCATTTGCTGTCAGTACTTTCTGCTTTGAAATATGAGATCCACAGTGGTTTGTGCTGTACCTATTCACAGACAGTCCCTTCCTTGAGATGATAAATTCTAAGTAAAAGTAGAAGGGAAGTAGAGAGAAAGCAGCTTGTGCAATGTCATGCAGATGTTACTGGTTAAAAAACAAAAAGTATATTAGTTGGCTAAAAAAAAAAAAAAGATAATCTGACAACTTCAGTGTTTTCCACCTTGATCCCCCTGTCACTGGGAGGGATGGCACAGCAGCCTGTCCAGAGAGGATGTCAGTGATGTAGTGTCATCATCTATATCCGATGTCACGGGCTTGACGATTTCTCTGATGCAACTCAAATGTTTTGTCTGAAATAGAAGTTTTGGGGAAGAATTACTTGGACTGTACATAATGTTGGCAAATGTAGAAGGAAAGAAGGTTTTTATGGTTGTGTGTATCTGAGCATTTTTCAACTAATGATCAGAAAGTTGAAGAGAATTTAGAGAGCAATAACCAAAAGCAACACAGAAGCATGAAATATTTAAGGAAACTTTCAGTCAAGACAGACTTTTAAGAGACCTTAATAAAAGTTAGAGCTGTGTTATCGTAGTTCAGACAATAAATGAGAAGGAATGACTAAATAAGAGTCCGCAAATCCCAAGGACAATGCCTGTTTATGGCAATTCACAGAATATGTGTTTGGAGCTATATTCATCTCTACTCATTGGTTACTGATTTAAACTTGAGCAAGACAGAAGAATTGGAATAAATTCATCTCAGACACCCTGGAATGCCAACATTCTTCAGTTTGTGCCTTGTTTACCGGTCTCCCTGTTCCCATCTCCTGTTTCTCCCCTCCCCATGCAGACACACAGTGAAGAAAAATTAGAGAATTTGTATTAATCCTTGGCTGCAAAGTTATTTTGGATTTTTTTAGAGTTAAAGGCAAATTTACTCCTCTGTATACACCTGAATAATGTTCTCTCTCTAGTCCTCTCTCTCATCATTAAAACTTACTTTGTCAGTTCTTTTTAAAATTAGTCTTAGCAACTCACCAATGCATTTTTCAGCCGTGGTATAAATACAGCTGACTTTTAGTAGGAATGGTGTCAGTGAAAGGCTACAGAGGCAAACCTAGAGCCAAAACCAGAATAAGATCTTAACTAGTTGGCTGCTCTCTTAATGCATAACCAGGTTCCCTAGCTCCAGTGATTTTGCCAGTACACCGTGTTCGCTATGTAATGTTTTAAATCCATCCCCAAATGCTTCATTCACACTATTTGACATTCCAAGTACCACTCCTCCCACCCATCTGTCTGACACCCGAATTGCCAAAAGCCTTTCCTCTTAGTTGGGTCTCTGAGAAGTTGATGCAAAAAGAGATGCAAGGTGGCTCTCACCGAAGTCCTGCACAGACCCCAGGGCTGCTGTGCTGGAGGAGTAAAACCCCCAGAGCTCTCCAGCCAACAACACGTGATTCAGTGGAACCAGTGCTGCCTCTAACAGGTCTGGAGATCTTCAAGTCACGTGAAATTCGTTCACCACAGCTTAGTGTCCCTTTCTAACTTAGAAACGTGCTTTAATGTATGCTCTTTTTTAAATTATATTTTGCACACCATTTTTTTTCCCCCCATACTTTCGGCTTCCTTGGAAATTCCTTGTAGTAATTTCAAATTAAATTAAAAATAAAATGGCTTTATTCACCCAGCAGGTGGTTGGTGGGCCACCAATACCAATAGTTGTTTTCACAGCCCTTGTGCAAGTAATGAGTGGTCCAGTTACTCCTGGTCTCAGCTCTAGTGGCTCATCAGCAAGTGGTTCAAGAGTATCAGAAATGGTACATTGAGCCAGTCCTTGAATAATCCATTGCTTTGTTGCTAGCTTCATATGGATTCCAAAACAAGACAAAACTGACCTTGTGTTCATGCCTAAGTTCTGCCACTGAGCTTAGGAGAAAAGCAGATAGATCAGTTTTTGAAGATGTTGTGTGACTAACTTGGAAATACAGGCATGGTCTGGTAGGGGGGAGGTTCTACATTCTTAACTTTTTATTGATTCTGTTTGTCAGTGCCAGCACTATTTAAGCAAGGAATTATTCCTCTAGGGCCCTCAACTTAATACACTTATTGTAGCCTCCTTATCCTGTTAAAATGAAGAGAATCGGATTGCTCTGGGTTGAACAGCTGCTTGAAGTCAATCTGTGTCCACTGTTAAGGGAAACAATGTTAGTGAAGAGAAGCAGAAGGCAGCATATCAAAATGATATCCCCAAAGCATTTTCTACAGATGCCTCGAGAGTTCATGGGGTATTATGAAGCACACAAGACATCTGGTCACATTTTTATAATCTCATCAGTGTATATAGAAAAATCTTCTCTCTGTTTACCTCTACTTGTCAAGAGCCACGGAAAGGCTTATATATTTTTTTATGTGCTTATTTATCTTATTGCTATGTGAACATTACTGATTCTTAACTATCCAAATCAGCTTAATGTGTCGTTAAGTCACCGACTTCTTTCACTGTAACATCTGACTCTCTTGCTTATTTATAGCTCTTCATTGACTCCCTTTGGAAAGCAGGAGGTCTGGGGATATTTTTATGCCGTGTTATGGGGCATGTTGTCTTTCATCTGCAAGTGCTGTGAAATGACTCTTTCCTACTCAAGAGTACCATTGTACTTTTGTTCAGTGTTAATGACACTTCAGTGTGGTTGTGGAAACACTTTACTTCTCCCCTGGAAGGAGAATGCTAAATTGACTGGTTCTGCAGGCACCACTGCAGCCTCTAAAATCTCAGGGTGATGAAGTGCTCCTGGTGCCCTCCTCCTACAGGTTAACGTGGGCTGCCCAACCAGGTTCACCAGGTACTGTGGAATCCCAACATGTTGCAGAGCCTAATTTTGATGAACCAACAGGCTTTATTTACCGTGATTTGTCATCTTGACCTAGTTTGATGTGGCCATTTCTTTCCTAAGCATTAATTAAAGCAGAAAAATAGAAAAATACTCTGGGTTTTGTTTTGCCCATAGGACAGCATATTCTACGCTGTTGGCAACATTTAACTGTATTTCTTGATCCAGGACTTTTTGTTTGAATTGCCAACATACTGGATGACTTATTTCATTCACATGATTATATTTGTGAAGACCACATAAGCCACGCTCTTATCCATGAGGGGTGTTATTGCTGCCTGCCTTTCATTACCTATTTCGACAGAGGTCTGTGCAAAGTCTACTTTATTTTCTTCAGTCTTCCACTTACAGACCAAGCCTAGACCTGTATGCAATATCCAGTCTCTGTCTTCTTCCGTCTCTGCCAAGAAAACAAGTTGTTCCTTTGAAGATTGTCTTTGGAGAATGACACGGTATTGGAAGTCTGTTCTAACTAACACTATTTGCTATAGTCTGAGGGGGGTTGTCTGAGCAAGGACCAATCTTCTGCCACCTAAACCCTGCATAAGGAAACAAAAGTAAAACAAAAAAATCTACTGAACAGAAGTAGGTAAGTACTGGCTGTACCCTTAGATTAAAACGTCAGACTTGCCTCGTGCTTTTCCACTTGCTAGGTCGTACCCACAAAATAAAATAACCTACATCCTTTACGCAGCAAAATTGCTCTCCCTTCCCACCCCAGATCTTGAACATACAGAACTTCCAATGTGTTGTATGCTTCCTAAAGGAACAGAGGAATTGGATCTACTTGTACTGGAGGTGACTCCTTTGGAGATAAGGACACGGCGCCTCTCTCAAACTCTGCTAATGGAGCCTGAGTGGCAGTGCCCTGGCTTCAGGGACTGGCCCCAGCCTGGCCTATGGGATGCTTCCAGGTGGTCTGTCACACTTTCCCTGCAGGAGAGAGCAAGCTCTGCTTGAGTACTCAGTGCACTTACTGCCCCAGCTCAGTAAAAGGCATCAAACTGCTGATGCCTCAATAAAGGCATGAGAGTGGATTCAGTAGTCAGGATCTGCAAGATCCTGCCACATGTGTCTCTGCCTTGTGTCCCCCTCAGCAGCATCCAGAACCTCTGGATCAGGCAGTTGCAGCCTGCCTGGCCCAGGACTCTGCACCACTCTTCTTGGCAACAGCCTGCAGAGGATCTTAGATGATGGTGGCTACTTGCCTAAGGATCTTAGAGAACAGGATTCTTCTGCAAGAGGCAGATGGGAGAGGCTTGTTTGGAGTATAAGAACAGACACTAATTGGAGTTGAAGGGTTGCTTGCAGGAGAAGGGGTGTTTGGCCACAGCTCGTGAGAAGTGTGAGAAACCACTGAGGTGAATTGAGAAACTGGGGGGAGGGGGAAAGAAATCAAGCTTAAATAACATTCACCCCAGTGTTGTACTGGAGTTTAATCTCACAAGAACTTGCAATTTAGTTCTAGGCAGTTCTGTGAAAAGGCTTGGTTTAACATCCTGAATACTTTGGTCTGTCTTTTTATCCTTAATGCACCTGTTGTGCCTTGAATATTGCAGAATAATGGGGTTCTTTAGCCTGGAGAAAAACAGGCTCAGGTGGGACCTTATTCCTCTCTACAACCACCTGAAAGAAGGTTGTGGGGCAGTGGGAGTGGGGTGTGTTGCTTTCTTCTGCCAAGTGTCAAGCCAAGGAAAGTGGCCTCAGGTTGCTCCAAGAGAGGTTTAGATTGGATATTAGGAAAAATGTCATCACTGCAAGGGTGGTCAGGCATTGGAACAGGCTGCCCAGGGCAGTGGTGGAGTCACCATCCCTGGAGGGATTAAAAAGACCTGTGGTTGTGTCACTTGGGGACATGGTTTAGGGTAGAACACAGTGGCGCTGAGGTAATGGTTGGTCTGGACTATTTTAGAGGTCTTTTCCAACTTCAGAGATTATGACTCTGTGAAGATCTAAAGTGAAGCTGAGTTTAGAGCACATTTTTTGCCATCCTATCGCACAGAGACTAAGTTAAAACAGCCAAGTGACGCAGCTTTTCTCTCAATAGTGAGCAAGGCGTCTGGTGCTTAAATGAGAGCTGTGCTAGCCTAGAAATGTCTCCTCTCCTCCCCGGTGCACTGGCTCTGTTGGCAGCGCTGCAGCACAGGCACATAATTGCAATGGTGTTAGAGGTGAGGCTGGAGTAGGTGGTGTGTTCTGATAAAGGGAAGCTCCTGAATGTCCGGGGGTGATCGGTTCGTGCTATCCAGGGTGAGAACACTTTGCTCCATTTCTCCACAGGTGATGATGGCACCATCTGCAAAGCATTTTGTTAGTAAATGAAAAATAATGGCCTGTTCTGCCACAGTGGGACTTCGTTATTGCATTTTCCCTTGTCCGTATGTGTGCCTTTATGTTCATTGCAAAGGTGTGGTGACCTGGTTTTGAGCCCAGTGGGGTGCCTTGTGGGGATCAGTGTCTGTTCCTGGAAGGAGGTACACTGGAGCCAGCCCAAGTGGAGCTATTGATATTGGGCTTATGCCGTGAGTGTGTTTTGTCTCCAGGGTTTTCATGTCAGTACTTGAAAACCGTGTTGTGCTGGAGGGATGCCATGAGCAGCTCCTGAAAGAGCAACTAATGAATGTGCCAGTTCCTTCCTGAAGTGGTGCAAGAGCACTGGTCCCACCTGCATAAACAGAGCCTGTGCTCATGTGCAGCTCCTGCTGTGGGAAATGGGTCTCTCCACCTGCTGGGGCCTTGGCCTGGATGACATCTGGAGAACATGTCAGTTTTCAGGTTCTGGATGCTTTGTTTTTCCAAGGCTAACACACCCTCACAACTCACGAGTTACATATTTGTCAGTGTGAGAAGGCAATAAATTTCTCTAACTTACCTGCAGGAGGAATAGTAATGCACTGACATGGGGTATGAAATCATAGTGGAGTGCTTTTATTGACACTCACCCTAGAGCTAAATTACATTTTTCCTGGACTTCAAATGGAGCAATTTTAATCTTGTTCTGATTTGATAGAACAGTCTTTTTTCAGTTCCTTGAAATGGGTTTTTCCAGCCCTGTTCTTTGTTTTTTCAACCCTGCTGTCTGCTTAGCCAATAGATTGAACTTAGCACTAGTAGGGGGCTTGTCCTGAAAAAGCAGAAGAGAGAAGGGAATCCAATGCTTCACTGAAAAATTAATGGATAGCAGCTCTATCACAATTTAAGAGATCAGATAATTGTATCCTTGCAAGAGGTGACCTGCAGGTGAATCTGCTTAGTTCTGTTTCCTTGTGGGCAAGGAACCACAGGGGAGAGCTCCATTATAAGCAGAGGATGTTTCCTCAAGAACTACTTAAATGGCTTTCTGGACACATCATTTTTCTATTAAAAGGTTCAAGCTTTCCTTAAAAACAAAGGGAAAAACCCAAGTAGCCTTTAAATGCCAGCTTTTGGTTGCTAAAGCATTCTTCTTTTTTTTTTCTTTTTCCCCCTCCAATGCATCATACGCATAAACAAAAAGCCTTAAAATTAGTTCAGCATGATCTTGTTATGTCATTGTGGGCAGTGTTTTTTAAATGTTAGCATGTTCTAAATGTTACCTCTTGTGTCAACCCCGTTTAAAAAAAAAATCCTTTTCAGACACACCCACTCTCGCATCTCCTGCTGACCCAAGTCACCTGTTGGTCCTGACCCGCACTTGCTGGAGGTGGATACTTTTGGTTCCTTAATGAGGTGCTTCCCGTGGAGCTGGATGACGAATTTCCTGCCCAGCACAAGCACCAGAGGTTCCCATATCACTTCTGTCTAAAAAGTTTCACAGACGTCAGGCTGGGAATAGAGCTGTGCTTTGTTCCCCCTGTGCTGTTCAGTCATCCAGTGTGTTTTTCTGGTTGAAGTGTTTTTAAGGCCCATTGAGGGATTCTGTGGCCATGTTATGTAAAAGAGCTTCAAAGAGCAATCTGCTTCTCTCACTTGAAATTCCCCCCAACCCACACACACACAGGCGCTGGTTTTGTGGCCACAGCATCCCCCCTTCAGAAAAGGGGATACAGAAAAGGGATACAGTTAAAACATGGGCAATACATTTTAAAACTCTCCACCGGAGTACCTAACCTTGTCAATCCCCTCTTCTCGTTATCTCGTAGTTGCTCCTTTTGTTTCTTCTCCTGCAGGGTATTTGGGGGGACCAGGTGTGAAGTGGAGTTTCTGGGCACTCCAGTGCTGGTCTGATGGTGCCCTTAGCAAGAGTGTGTGTGGTGACTCCATGCCCTCACCCTGTTTTTGCTGTGCCTGGTGTGTTGTTATGAGGGGTGCCTCTGCAGCTTCAGTAGTATCTCCTGTGTGCTGTGCAGAGTTACCATATACTGTGAAGAAGGTGCTGTCTTCCCACACGAGATACCTGCATTTCAGTGGCTCCCCTCTGGAAAGAGGGATACACCATCTGGTTGGAGTGGTCCTGTGGTGAACTGGATGATTAAACACAAAGATGGCATAAATTGGTGGCCACATCTTGGGAGCTTTTGTGATTTTCGTGTGTGCATGTGTGTGTGTGGGAAGAATGGGATGACATATCTAAGTCATCGTTCTCAGGAAAATTTGGCTGCAGGATGACTTCATTTGGTTGGAGGTGTAGGCAGGGAGGCAGCATATGTGAAAATCTTACTTCCCCCCCCCCTCTTATTTCTGGCACACAAACAGGGAAAGTCAGTATAAGAATGGCTGAGTGCCTCTAATTCCTGCTATCTGATTTGATTTCTCCTTCAGTGGTTATGGGTAAAGTGCTTTCCTTTCCTGCTCTATAAAATACCATCTAATGCTTATATTTAAAGCAGTGACTAGGTAGTTCTCTGCAGTCTCTCATTTTGATGTGCCCCATCAATTTTCTGGTCTAGCCTTTTGTCTCTGGTGTATCTCAGCACAAACTATCTGGTTCATGAGTGGTTTAAGTAGTAAAGTTTGGTAAAATCCTTATTTTGACTATTTTGTTGGCTTCTGTGCCTAACTTCTGACAAGGGACTTTAGGACCTTGTCCATTCATGGTGTCCGACCCTAGAATAGAAAGGACTTCTGATATAAATAAGAATTTGCCATCCTAAAGTTGTCATTGTGGAGGACTCCTCTCTGAACCAAAGGGGATTGTTTGTATCTTATGGGAGAGTGAACAGCTGGTTTCTTGCTGGTGCTGGGGGACTCAAGGACTCACAGTTCAGATGCAGGTGCTGTGTGGGGGCTCTTGAGAGATTTGGGACATTCAGTCATTCACTGGAGAAGGCTCTGAACAATGAGGTGCTGGAGAAGATGATCTGTTCGGAGAGATCCAGTCTGGATCTAGAGTGGGATCCTGCTGAGTGAAGGAAGTTGTGCCTGTGTCAGGTACTGTCAGATGGGATGTTAAAGAGCAGAGGCCTGAGATAGGGAGGTCTGCAAGACTGGCCTGGTCTAGCAGGGAGGGACATCCATTGCAAAGAGCATAATTCTGATTCTGCAGCTCCTGTGATGAGAGCTAAGGATGTTGTACGTGCTGCTGGTGACTTCACTTTAATCCATTGCCACTATCTCCTCTGTTCAAATGCTGGCAAACTCCACTATACTGCTGATCTGTGGCAATTGCTGTTTCATGACCTTTCCTTCAGTGGATATAATTGCTAGTTCCATCCTCCACTTTTAGAAATCCTTCTGGTGTAACTAAGGCAGTGATTCCACCTCTTAAAAATGACAAAGGGTGGTCCCAGCCATCATTAGGCTCAAAAACACTGCTGCTAAATGATCAGTTGTGATTCTGCAAGGAGGTTTCACCCTCCTAGGGTGTAGTGATGTATAAAACTGGAAAAGAGCAAAGTTCATCACCATCTTAGTAATTCTGTTAGTGAACTTCATCCGCTTGCAAAGGTGTCTTCTGCTGTTAATCATTAGGTCATTAACCTTAACAGTATGTCTTAGTGTGCAGTCTGCTTGAGCAAAATATGTCAGTACATCTCTAAACTCAGCAGAACTCCACAACCTGCTGACATTTAGTGAGGAGACATCGTATTTTGAAGAGCAGGTAGGAAGTGTGTAAAAGTGATTGTGGATGTAGGAGTGCTGGGCCTCTTGTGGTGAGCACAATCCTTTTAATGCTCAGCTCTTCTGCAGCCACGAGATTCATTCACTTTAATCTGAAGCATCTTGAGGAAAATGAATGCAGGCAAGTTCAGATCCATTATCACACCCAAAATAAAAAAAAAAAAAAAAGGAAAGAAAAAGCTTGCATTTCTCTGGGCAATCTGTGTGCACTGTAATGTCAAGCTGTGCATGTTACCACAAAGGAAGGTACCATGCTCTAATTAGCAGTCGCAGAAGTGAAATACCAAGGTGTTATTTCGGTGACTAAGAGCCAGACATGTACAGATTGTGATACAGGAATGTTATGTAGATGTGCTGTACTCTGAGAGGTGCTTTTTCCCAGGAGGATATTGTGTACTATTAAGCACTCACCACATGGAATTGTACTCCTTTTTTTGTAGGGTTCATACAAATTAAGCTTGAAGTGGCTTTAAATGCAGTGCTATTTCTGTAGGTGTGTATCACAAGTACAGTTGGATGGGAACTTTCCAAGAACTTTTTTTTTTTTCCCCTTTAGGAGAGGGAATTTGCTGGAAAATGTCAGTTATGTCAAAACCAAAGTGAGGAAACCTGGCTGTTTGACAACGTACTGCTGACACATTCGTGAGTTTCTAATAGAAAGCTCTGTGGTTTCTTGCTGCCTTGTTGATGCTGTGGAGCTGAGGGACTCAGTTCAAGTGCAGGCTCCATGTGTGGTCTGCAGAGAGGTTTGGGACCTGGGGCCTTCTGGGCTCTCAGATATGGGGTCTAGAAATGAGAAGCTTTGGGCCCCTTGGCTTCAGTGTGAGATGACTTACTGTAACCTCCTTGGCAGAGAGCCCCAAGGTTTTGTCCTTCTACTCTGTCTATGTAGGGTCCCACTGATGGCTTCCAAGGACTTTTTATGAAGTCCCTCAGAGTAAGAAAAAAGGCAGAAAATTCTCCAGAGCTGGGAGCAATCAACTGTTCTATTTCATTCAGAAAAAAACTCCCAGTCTTTTGGCTTCTCTACTTTTTTTTTTCCTTCTTCCACAATGTCCGTAGTTCTGTGTACTTATAACTTTTTTCTTGTTGTTCTAAGTCAGAACAAAGCTTTCACCAAATACCAGAATTTCCCATAGGAAAGAAATCCTGAGTTTTTCAAGCCTATGTACAATGTCTTTGGATTTGGTCTCTATGGGGATGGTGCTTGCAAAGGACATAATAAGGCTTCAGCGGGCCACTAACTGGGCCTTTTGCTTTTTAAGAACCATTTCTGGATCCACTGTTGAGACAAATTGGAAACATCAGTGTTCCTGCTGTGGCTTAACTCCCTCAGAGCACACTGAAGCAGTCATTATAGCTGCATCCTGCTACCCTTTCAGCTGTATTTCTTGATGCATGTGTTAGCCTCATTTGACTTCATTATTCCATCATAGATATGTCTCATATTTTACTTGATTATTTTTTTTTATTAATCTATTTCTAGAATTAGAGTTCCTACAGAAAAAAAAAAAAGAAACACAGAACACACAGTAAATCCTTTCATCACATGTCTAGCTGGTTTGCCATTGCCTGCCAGGGCTAGTACTTAATGATTTTAAATGTTGTCCTGGGCTGGGCTGACAGCAAACCTTTAGGTAAGGCTTTACATGCGAGGCACTGGGGTAGTATTTCTTCTGCAATGAAACTGAGCACTTGTCTCTTCTGTCTCTGCCAGATACTTTTTCTCTGTTTTGCCTCGTCTGCACAGATCTGGACTGTATTATTTGTGCTGGATTCACAGTATTCTCGTCACAGGAATGGCTGCTAAACAAAGGCGACATTTGGGAAGGAGGAGCAAAGAGTGAACTGCCCTGTTCACTTTGTTACTTATTTCCTCACTAGATTTTAAAATTTGAAAACAAAATAGATTTTGCGACACATGTTGTCAAGATCAACCCTATCAGTTTTTCAAACTCCATATACTTAGTGCAACAGAATATGCTGATGTTTTCAGATATTTCTGTCCTGCTTTTACTTGGCCAGTAATCTAAGAGGTAAACAGATAAAACATAGGCCATTTTCACTAAGGAGGAGTGCTTAGGGCAATTGATGCTTTGGTGTATATGAGGGGTCTGAAATAACCAGTGATTACAATTCATCCACTTTGAAGTCATATCTGATGAAATGTGTTTCAAGGGCTGCTAATCCGTGTAATCCAGAGGAAAAGGCAGAACCACAGGACCAAAATTCGTTCACTGAACATTCATTTAACTTCTAGTTCAAGTTCATAGTGCTGAAAAATAAGGTCTTCCTTCTGGAAAGGTTTTTGAGTTGAAGACTCTGGAAGCATGCATCTGATTCAGACTTCTGAAGAATGAATGAAACTGTTCAGCCAAATCCATTGAATTCCAACCCCTATTTAAGGACCACAGCAAAACATGGCTCTGACAGGGGCAATACTAGTGTAGCATCTTATCAGCAGTGTTGCTTGACACTGAGAATTTCTCTCAGGACAAATCCTTGACATGAGCAAGATGAAAAAACTGTCCTGATATCTGCTGGGTACAATGAACAGCATAACTAGGAATAGGCTTGGTTGTTTTGATCTATTACCCGAGGCAGGAGGAGATGGCACTAAGGAATGTCATCTTCCAAATCAGCTGGGGCCACCTCGCACATCAGAGCCAGCTAATGCATTTGTTGACCTTCTGAGGGGTTTGGAGTAGGTGCATGTGTGAAAACTGGGGTAGTTTGATCCATGCTCAGCAAAGGAAAAAAAACACTGAAATAGATGCTGATAAGCTCTACTAACAGCTTTAAAGCATCAGTGTCAGACATATTCAGCTGAGTGTAACAGGCTTCGAGACACGAACCCCCTGGAAGCCAGGTAGTGAGCACAGTTCAGTGCTGACAGGCTTGCAAAATCCTTCTGCCCCGGGAAAAACGAGAAGGCTGCCAGCACAGTAGTTTCCTGGGAGACTTCTGTCGCTGACATCCACTTCTTCAGAGGCTAAACTTTCATGTAAATGGAAGAACTAACTTTTCAGTCCATGCAAAGAAACCCTTCTGAGCATGAATGTTGGCACCTGCTTGACAGGATCCAAACAGTTTCTAAATCTGCCTTAGTTCAGCAGCAAAATGAGTAGAGAGGTTTCAGTAGCCCCTTGTGCAGGTTTATTTTGAAGCAATCTACAGAGGCAACCGTAGCATGGGCTGTTCAAGTTCCTTTTTTTCCCCTGGAAACACACATGGGATTTGTACTGCACTCTTTGCAGCAGCAGGACCCAGAAGTCTTGGTGTTGGTAGCCCTGGATCTTTCCAGGCTTCTCCCAAGGACTCGAGAGGGAATGATCTCTCCAGGAACAGGCCACATGATCCTGTGGTTCTGCTGTGCTAAGTAAGCAGGCTTAAGGAGTGTGGACTATCTGCTTATTGAGGGCAGGCTCCAGAACAGATCTAGAAAAAGAAAAAGAAAAAAAAAGAAAAGTTTGGGAGCACGGTACTCTTCAGATCAAGAATGGTTAGAGGCTGTGCAGGTGATGCGTGACCCCTACTCCTGGAGAAAACTGGGGAATCATGTCTAATTCCCAGGAATAAATCTTTGCTCCAAATGTTATAATGATTCATTGAGCACATGGAGCTGAGAGAATACTCTGGCAGTAGTGAAATGTCATACGTTGATAACACATGTCTATTGTGTGTCAGGAGCAGAAAAAAGTCTAATAACTGCAGTATTTTTCTTATTTAAAATAAATTATGTGATCATGTGATGCAATGTCTGTTTGGAACTGTAACTTACTGTTTGCTTTTCTCCCTTTATGCTTTCCTCCTATTGCTTTGCAAATTTTGCTGGTAAAGGGAACCCTGCGTTGCTCTCTCTAAGTCCTTAAAAACACAGACATTTCTTCCAGGTGGCATGTGGCTTTTTACTTCTTTCTTCTCAGCATGACTATCAATCATGACACGTTCTCCTCCATGACTGTGTGTCCACAAGCCTCCATCCTTCTTCAGTTCAGAGTCACTTGCTGTGCTCAAGTACCAGCCTTTCACTTATACTCTTGCTAACCATTCTGCCCAGCAGTGGGAGGATTATAATAATTTCATTTTTATATCCAGTAGGGGTGTATTTGACTTTTAGTCATTCACAACATGCATCAGAAGGGCATGAAATGAAACATTAGCAGTGCAGTTTTTCTCTACTCTGTGAACCCTCTGAACCACTGGGAACGATGGGGATGAGCTCTTGCCAGGTGTGGATTGTTTAGCTAGCACAAGAGCATTATTTCATGGAGCACAAGACCTTAATAGACAAGGTAGTTCATTTCTTCCATCTCAAAAGCAGCAGGTGGGTGTTTGCCCTGCAGTTGTTTCCCTTTATCTTTTGAGGTGTTTTGAGAGGGCTTAGCAAATGATTCAGCACTGTGTGTGAGAGTGAGGGGTCTTAGCAAGCCACACATCCTAAGGCCTTGTCCTTTGTTGGTGTCTCAGGATTCATCATGACAGGGGTCTGTGTTCCTTGTGTGCTCTCTGTGCCTGGTACCACCCTCCTGTGCTCAGCAGTGGTGCTGGGAGGGACCTGTCCTCCCACAGGCCTGGCCTTGTGAGCCTTTGATTGCTTTGTGACCGAATCACTTGGCTGGATGAGGGAACACTCAACACCTAAAGCCATTCAGGACAGCAGCTCACACTGGTCACAAAAACAATCCAGGAAGAGTTCATAACCCTTGGCGTATCTTGCCCCTGAGGTGCAGCATCAGGAAACGTTCATGGGGGCAGTTTAATGGTATTGCTTATTAAAGAAGCTGCAACATATGCTGTAAAACCTGACGGGAAATCACAACAGTGAAAGAACAGCGGTTATTAACAGATTGGTTCATGCTTTTTGAAAGTTTTGTTAGAGTGCTGTTTTTTTAAAAAAAAAGTAATAACTCACAGAAATCTGAAAAATGTTTTTCTGGGTTCAACTGCTTGGCATTCTGTTATAAACTGTACACAAGCAGCACAGGCTGGCAGTCTGCTGCTGCTGTGGCAAGCTTGCAGAGTCATGATTTTCTGGTGCTACTGATATAATACAATCTGTAATTGGAGTTTCACAAAGAGGTATGAGGAACTCACTAGCAAGGAGAGGCTTTCCTTTCTCCTTGCCTTGCCAGCAGGTCACCCTGGATGGGCTCTGTAAGGGAAATGGGCAGCTATGGCAGCACCAACACAGCACTTAATTGTCTTCCTGTTCAGCCTCTGGTACCTATCTCTGGCTCTCTTAGAGACAGTAATTGGCACACAATATTTCTTGCATAACATAGGGGAAACAGCCCAGTGTTGAAAGGAAGACACAAAGAAGAACTTCCTCACACGAAATCCTCTGTGCTGTTACGGTAATTGATATGTTATATTTAATTTCTAAGTTTACTGGATATTGTATCTCACACCATCTGATGGGGTGCGAAAACAGGCACAAGCCCCCTTCCCTTCATTGGTATTAGTCATTGCATTGGTATTCAGAGACAGGTATGGCCAGTGAACCCCAAAGGTGTGTATTTCTTTTAACTCTGGACGTAGATGCTTCACTTTCCTTCCTAATGTGTGTTTGCTGCCTTGAATGCTTTATGTTGCCTTCCAGGTTGTGGTAGTACTTCCACTGCTGCAGTCATTTATGAGCAGTGGTGGTATAGCTGAAACAAGGTCTATATGGAGAGGAAATGTTTAGAAATCTATAGCTCTGAACACTGGACAAAGATGATAATGGGCCCTACTGCCATTTTACAAGACTGGACATAGGTGGAAAGGAAGTCAAATTGGCACTGGAAGACGTGTCCTCATTCCCATTCATGTGCTTGGTGATTTCTCTTCAATCTTCATCTTTAGATGTGTGAGCAAAAGGCACAGGTTAATGTCTGGTTAATGCAGAAGCTCCTGAGCCGATATAAAGTTGACTTTATCATACACTTAATTTCCAAAAATTAATGGTCTGGTATTTGCATCTTCACACCTTAATCCTCAAAGCACCAAAAAGTATTAATGACTGATAAGACACATAAAAGGAGCTTTTCCTTCATTCTGTTGTCTTCGGCAGTCATTTTTCATTCCTTGGTCCCACGTGTGTGTTTTGAGCTTCAGGAAATGTGCAACCCATGTGGCCTTGCCAGATGGGAACTTCCTAGTCAAGATGGTGAAGATATGGACAAGTGCAAGAATTAAGTGGGCTGAATGTGAGACGAGAGTAGGTTATGCTGAAGGGGGGGAGTAAATGTTGGAGGAGTTTTGCAAATGGACTAGTCTTGTTTATTGTATTTGTGGGTGAGAGAACACATATGAAATTCTTCAAAAATGTAGAAGATTGAAATATACAGGAAAAGCAGGAGAATTCTAAGAACTGAACTAAAGAAGTGAGCAGTAAGTGCACAGTGCAAGTCTGTGCTGCTAGGGACCAGTAATAAGTTTTTGTATATGCTGTTGGAGCTCTACGTTTTAAAAAGAAGAAAAAGCAGAAGCAAGGCATAAATATATTGATCAGAAGATGACTGTCACTGTAAGCGAGATGAATGTGGGCCTAAAATATCAGGCAATATTTTTCCACTGGAGGTAGGGCTGTGTGCCTCTGTTAACTTCATCTTAAACGGTGTGAATCATTTCAGTTACTTGTGTTCAGAAAGGACTTATTCGCACTGAAAAGGTACAGGAAAAGGCTACAACAATACTAGAGGTGTGAAAAAACCTGTCTTTTAAGTGGAGACTAAGCAGACTTAGCTGGTTTACTTTGGCAAGGTAATCATTCTCCAAGTATATGCTGTTGGGTAACATGAGAGGCTGGGTGCAGAACCAGTTCCATAAAAACCAAAAAGCAGGATCTGATGACTGATGTGTAGAACTTGGAGGAAAAACCTAGAAGTAGTAGCTGTGTAGGCAGAATAATAGCAAAAAGTGTAAATGAGGGAACCTGATCAGTTTGTGAGAAGATTTTGTGATGGGGTCAGATGATGCATCCCAGTACTTCCAATCTTGATACTATTAAAGGCCAAGGGAAGCTCATGGATTTATTTTTAAGTGACTTGAAACTACTGAGTTGTCAGTTAGTCCTCTAGGCCCTTGAGTTCCTGAGAAGTCTGTGAAATAAAGTTCCATGCTTTGTAGTAAAGTCAGAATGGCTCTTAATCAGATTGCTTTTGGCTGTCACCAAGACCTGCATGCTCAGATTTAATGTAAAATTCTGCTGCACTGTGGTTAATAGTCGGATCATCTTCTACAGTCAGTTAGTATAATTACTCTGATTTCAGTGGAGTTACACTGATTTTCAACAGCCCAGTAGTTTGGAATTAATGAACTTTATATTAAGTCAAAGGAAAAAATGTAGCTGGGTTTCCCTGTGCTATCTGGAGGATTATATTAAAGAGTGTTTAAAAAAAAAGTTTCTGTCAACCTGTCATTATGGAACTCTGTGGTATTTAATAGAGACCACTTGAAAACCTTTGCAAGTCTGGGATTTTAAATTGTGTTACTTATACTAAGAGCCTGTTGGCAAGAATCACAGCATCACAAAAGTCTAGAAAGGAAAGCAGTAAACTAGATGGGGAAGGGACAGGTCATGTAGACCACATCTAATTTCTTACTTAGAACTGCGTGTCCTCTGTGATCAAGGGGGAAAAAAATGTTTTGGAAAAATTTAACCTTCAGTTTGATAGTCCATAATGCAGACTTTTTAAATCGAGGGTCTTCAGATTCGAAGATCATAACACATTTGAAAAGATCTTTCAAATCTTCAGACAGTCTTCTAGGAAAATAAATCCAGGAGAATCCAGTCTGAACTAAAGTGTCCAGGTTTAACACACAACCAGAATCACAAAATCACAGAAACCTGGGGTTTGGAAGTGACCTTTATAAAGTAGATTGTTCAGGACATCTGGTTGGCCTTCCAGTATTTTAGAGGATGGAGATTCCATAAACAACTTGCTTCAGGAATTGACCATTCTCACAGTAAAAGAAGCATTTGGGGTTTTTTTCTCATGTTTAATAGAGTTTCATCTATTCAGTTTGTCTTCTACTACTTCTGCTTTCACTGGGCACCCCTGGGAAGCATCTGGCTCAGCGTCTTTATATTCTTCCATCAGGTGTTTATACAAAGAGGAAAAATCCCCCGAGTCTTCTCTACTCTGGGGTCAGCAGCCCCAATTCTTTCAAACTTTTCCTCACCTGACGTGCTTCAGTCCCTTAATCATCTTTGTGACCTTTACCTGGGCTTGCTATTTCCCAGGGATTGAGGTGAGGCTGACTGGTCTGTGGCTGTATCCTCTTCCTTACCATTTTTGAACATAAAACGAAAAATGTGCTCAAAAAAAATCCCCTGGTCACTGTGACCTTTCAAAGGTAATTGAGAGTGGCCTTGTGGTGGCATTGGTCAGCTCCCTCTGTGCTTGAGTGCATTCCATCAGGCCCCATGGACTTGGACATGTCCTGCTTGTTTAAATGCTTCCTAGGCAGCTTCCACACTACAGACCACAAATCTCCTTTTGCAGCAGTAACAAAATCGAGGAAAGCATCAAGTAAGGTGCTGTCCCTGCAGTGAGTTGACCTCACAGCAGGCTTTCTCTCCAGACCTGTGCTGAGTGCTTGTAGGGTGTGTTGTTCAGCAGTGGGCAGAAAGCCTCAGCACCTTTGCACAAGGAAATTTCCAATGCAAACCAGAATCGTAAGTTGCTCAGTGCCCATACACTAAGCAGTTTTGCAGCTATGTTTGAAAAATTATAAAAGGAACTTATCAGCTGAGCTAGAAATGTGATGAACAAAGGAATAGAACAACATGAAAGCAAACCACTAAACGGATTATTTTCTCATGTGTGCTTTTATCAGTTTAAATATATATGGTCAACATGCTGTCTGACATAATCACCAGCTGAATTTTTCTTCAATCAAACGTGCTTCCTTCAGGAGAGTCTTTCAATGCCACTTTATATTTTCTAATATCTTTCATTGTTTTAATCCCTGTTATATCTGGAGATGAAACCCAGTACTCTTACAGGCTGCTTGTTTTAGGCAACCCTTTGAGAATACCAGCTGCAGCCTCACAGCTTGACAGACTTTGACCTCACACAACTCTTTTTCCTCTGCAGCTCCTGCTCCTTTCTACATCACATTTTGGTGCTGAGATCTCCACATGACTGCTCTATTTTTCCATTGCTTGATTCAGCATATGTATTTTTTTGGATCAATACTTGAAACCACCCTGTCAGGCAGCTGACTTGCATACCTCATAACAGCACTGGATGATCAGCAAGAGTCTCTGAAAAGGAAAATAAATAAATTAACTTCCATAGGTTTGGGAGAGTGATTCCCTGGTATGACTCACTACTTGTTCTAATGACGAATTCTGACTCACTGTGTAGTGTAGCATGGAAAAGTTATGATAGAAATAGCAAAAAATCTCTAACAGTCATACCTAAGGCCCTAAATGGCAATTCCTGGCATCTGGAGTTCACCCATCCCACAGTGAATCCAACAGGTTGTTATTTTTGGAAGCCCTAGTCTCCACTAAGTCACTATCTGATACATATTTTCTCCCCTGGCCTTTGTGTCCAGGGGTTTCAGTATGGTCAGGCTGTGAACCTGAGGTGGTCAAGACCTCTCTTGTGATGCCTTTTGAGAGGATGTGGGGATGCTGCTACAGCAGGTGAGGAGGTAATTTTGGGACTGCCATATAATACTCAGGATTCCTGAAGCCTGAGGTTCTCCTTTAGCTTCTGCCACACCCCTTTGTCCTCTCAGACCCCCCGTCCGCCTTTGTCCCATTGGCAAACCAAAATGAACAGTGCAAACCAGTTCACTAATATTAAGGATGAAAGAAGGAAGAAAACACTCTACCTCCATTTTAAGTGTTAGTACCCTTCTGTAAGTATGGGAATGCCTACATGTCCTTTTGTGCTTCTTTATTTTGCGTATTCTGGTTTGTAGCTCGTTGCTCCACCAGTATAAGCCAGCAGGATAACTTCAGGCTTTCACTACTCTGGTGGAAATACATGTGGGCAAATGGATTTTTCACTGACACTTTGCCCCGTTTGGAGCTCTCTAGTTTGACTGTAGAGGGTGTGTAGATTACCTTGGCTTCTCTTATACTCATTAAACCCTGCATCTCACAGCACAGCTGGTCCTGGAAGCTTCAGACACCACTTAATGGGCAAGGCACAGAATTCCCATTAAAAGTCAAGTAGTTATATACTGCCGGCAAAGGGAGGAGAATGCATGTAACAAATCAAACTGCCTTTGGATTAATACTGAGATATTGGGGTCCCTTTGTGACTGTATTTAGTGTGTAACAAGTGTCTTTTTCATATGAACAGAAGCAATAGAAGGCACCTAAAGACTGGGGCTATGAGCAGATCCCATGTTATGATGAAATATGGCGGTCAAGGTGGTCAGAGCAGCCAAGGGACACAAGGCACAGCTCAGGGGTTTAAATACAGACCAGCAGAGAAGGAGGTATGATGTCAGGGAGTGAGTGGTTCACCAAGACCTGGGCAACTGAGACCTTCCCTAGTGGAACAAGTTCCCTGTTTCCTGGACTAATTAAAAGCACTGCTGCCTCACCTACAGGAAGAGAGAATGCCTTTTTCTCTCTTCAAAGGCTGAATTTCTCTGCGTCAATTTTCCTAATGGAGCCTGGCTGAGAGCCTGCCGTGGCTGTGGCAGTAAGTGCTCAGGCTGTCAGGAAGCAAGACTAGTTTATACAAAACCATAATGGCATAAGCTAATTTTGAGCAAAATGATCTCAAACAAAGCAATGGTATACTCCAACAGCTTCCATCCTCCTCCTGCTTCTGTAAAATTAAAACCAGATGAATCTGTGGCTGTGTGATCAGCCAGCCTTGATCAGGGGCTGCACTTTTTGTACTTAACAGGTTTTTTGACTTCAAAGTGACTATTGCACAGCTCCACACTTAGCTAGGGAGCTGGGTGACTTTAACTTTGCTTTCACTGTAATCTGTAGGAGTGTTTGTCCTTCACCTGAATGAGAGAAGGGCCTGGCATCACTTTAGTCTTCTTAATCAATGGCAGGGTAGCCACACATCCAGAGAAAAAAATTACAGTCTAAGTGGTAAAATACCACCAGTAAAATACCATATGGGTACATTTATCCTTTTATGAAGTTTATAGAGCCAAACATGGACTAACAATTAGTGTTTCACAGGGAAGAATGTCAACAGTTAGTCCAGGATCATTTCAGTTATCTGATATACCTACAAATATTTCCATAAGGAAAGGAGCTGTACTCAAGGAAAAAAAAACTGGATTCAATATGAGTATTCTTTTTTTATTTTAGTGATACTGTTTGATAAATATTTCCAACATTCCTTAAAACAACAAAACTACAAAAAGTACTGATT
The DNA here is from genome assembly GCA_013399855.1 of Oxyruncus cristatus. Taxonomy (NCBI): domain Eukaryota; kingdom Metazoa; phylum Chordata; class Aves; order Passeriformes; family Cotingidae; genus Oxyruncus; species Oxyruncus cristatus. The sequence goes on from VXAY01003150.1 coordinate 3,413,461, forward strand.
TTAAAGCAGAGGTCTTAAAAGTCATTAAAAATTGTTCCTTCCAACAATAAGTAAATAAAATGAGAATTCAGCCTGCACTGCATTTTCTCCTTTTAGCTTTAGCTAAATACAGACAAAAGTTCAGTTCTCTATTTATTTGCAAACACTGCATAATAAACATAAATGTACTGCTGTTAAGAATAATAATGCAATGCTAATGATTCTGAAAAGTAAGCAGGGGAATAAAAGAAGCATCTGAAGGAAAGGGACATGTAATTAGGCAAAGCAGGGAAATGAGATGGTAGATAGGTACCTAAGAAAACTATGCAGTAAAGGTGATTGAAAATAAAGGAATATAAACTGTACAGTATATACTAGAACAGAAAATACAGGAAATCCTGACAATAATAAGCCATGAAGGGGGAATCTGAACTTCAAGGGTTAAGGATGAAAATGTAGCTGTCTCACAGTCCACTCTCCTCAGAAGAACTGGGGTGAGACTTTGCGATACAGCTGAGAACACTGACCACAAATAAAAGCAGAGCAAGCACAGAGGTTTTGCCCTCCATATCTGGTGCAGAGCACTTGGCTGTGCTGACGAGCTCCAGCTCTCCCAGCTCCTCCCTCCCACCTACCTTTTGTGTTATGGCCTCACAGGAGCTCCACTATCTGCTGTTCACTGATGCTCAGCCATGGTTTTTCACTCAGGGCCCATTTCCTGCAATGCAGTTGGCCAAGAAGACTTTCATCTCCTCTTGGATGGGCTCCCAGTAAATGGAAATTTAAGGGATGCCACCTGGATCAACACATCCAGGCTAAAAATACAAGGCTTTTGCATATCTGTGAAAGAGGATGGTTCTCGAGCTGACAATTGCAAGACATTAAAAGTCCCAGGGGATCAGCTCGAGGGAAAGAAAGTTCCTAACAGGCAGTGACCAGTAGATTACATGAATCAATCATGATTTTGAGTAAATTTCTGGTACTGCTCCCCTCTGTACCACTTTTTCCATTGCTATTGATGGAATGACCTTATTTCTGTTTTCCAGGCCTAGAACTGGAAGAATACAGACAAATACAGAGAGGTATTAACCGAAAAAAAAAGTGCACAGAGCATTCAAACCTTAGGAAAAAAGTTACTAATTAATTTTATTAGTAACCATAAAGTAAAATATTCTAAAAGTTTAATTTTAATGCCTTTTTGTGGTCAGCAATAAAAACTGGATTACTTTCCACTTGGAAGTAGTGAGATTGGGGCACTACAATTTGTAACATTATTCCTGCTGAGAACCAGTTCCCTTAGAATCAGTTGCTACAGAGATGTTGCTGAGGAACAACAGTTTTAGTATTGCCAGTGAATGCCTCTGATTGAAGGAAGTTTTAATCAGAAGTTACATCTTGGAGAGGCAGAGTAAAATTGCAGAAGTTCAGCTTTTCCCTGAGCTGTGGCTCAGCTGCCTGGAGTGGTGATGGGAAGCTCTGACTCCTTGGGTGTGTTGCTGTTGTGACCAGTTAGAGCGATGGCCACATTTTTCTCCTCAGGAAGGAATGTCTGTGCAAACTGAGCAGCATCCAGGTGTTATCAGATACAGAGGTGCAGAGAGCAAACAAATGGAAAGTAGAGCCATACAGTGTCACTGTTTCACGAGGGGAAAAAAAAAACCCTCTATTCTTTGCTGCTGCTAATGACAGTAGTTCATCTTTTCTCAGACTTGACTCCGCTGGGCCTTCTTCCCTGGCTGTCTGTCTGCTGGACGTGCCTTTCCTTTCAATTTTTTGACAGTCAAATGATTCTGTCGAGCCATCTTTTTGTTTAATAATCACCTTTGAGCGTCCCACGCACCCCAGTAGGGAACAACTAAAAAGTCATAAGCACTCAGATGAAGGGTTCCCTGTGAAGTATCAAATACAAGGTCAAAAGATGAGGCCTCTTGAAAGCCACTAGTTGCTTTGGAAGGCTCATGCTGCAGGGCATTGGTTTCCACCTGTGGAGTGGTTAAGAGCGGTGTGATATTTATTTAATATTTGTAGAGGGTCAAGTGGCAAAGTAGTATGTTTAAACAATACTTTTCACAACTGAACGAGTACTTTCCTCTATGACAGTGCAAACTTGACTTTTCTCTAGGATTAATGGCAAGGATACCTTGTGTGTGGTTTAATACAGCTTCAATTTAGCTCCACCAACCAACCTCTATTGTTATTACTTTAACATTTCTGGCTGGACGTCACCTGTACTCCTTAAGCATGTCATGGTAATGAAACTTTAGTTGATTTAGCGATTAACTGAGTTGATTTAATTATCTTAGGTAAATAATATTATATGCTAATGTAAGTTAACTTATTTCTTTTTAATCTCTTAGAAGCCTATATGCTGCAATCAGATTCTTTAAATATTTACTGAAGTACTTAGATGTAATAAATCTGATAGAATTATTCTGGAGTGACGTGAAGCTAGTGCCAGCATGAGTTCCTTCTCTGAGCATTCATGGAAAAAAGATGGGTAAAACTTTTCTGCTATGCTAGAGGTGGAGGGAAAATGATTTTTGAGGCATTCCCAGGCTCTTGTTCATACTCATGGTAATTCATGGGCTGAAGCTGCCTTTGTAGTTGCCTGGCCAGGAAAAGGGTTCCTGCCACAGCTGGCCTCCCTTCTTCCCACCAGTATTCCCACAGCTTCCCTTGGGCAGAGAGGAAAGTGGGAGCAAGAGAAACTGGCTCAGGAGAGGGAAAAGTGGTTGGTGATGCAATGGTGGGAGCAGGAGGAGGTCACAGGATGCAGTGGGACAGAGTGTGTGGTGAGGATTTCCTTTGGGAACATGATGTTTGGAGTCGAAGCAGAAGCTCAGCATCACTTCTGGCTCTGCTGCCCCAGCGACTGTCCTGACTTCCACAAACATGACACAACAGTGCGTGTCTCCAACCACGTGCTCAATATGTGAGTCTTGTTCCATTTTATTCCTGTTAACATTTATAAAGAAAATTAAATATTTACTGCTTTAATACATGCAGGTCTTGGGAGTCTCATAAAAATTCTCTATTGATTCAGTTCTACACTAACCTGTTCTATAAAACTGCTCTAAAGATCCATAAAGTTTCTAATTCCAGGGAAGCTCGTATAAGTCTGTGTCTGCCTTTTATAGCATTTTGAATATAGTCATTGAAGCTGCCTGGGTGTTTTGTTAGGCAGAGCTGTGTGTTCCTGGATGTGTCCTGATGCAGACTGTCCATTGTGTCTGGCTTCAGATACAGCTTGAGCCTCCATTTAGAGCAAAACTGAGCAAGATACTGGACAAGATTCGAACAGGCAGGGTAAGGGGCTGGAGGATGAGCTGTTCTAAAATTCAGACCATTTCAGGCAGGTATTTGGGTGAGCATCAAGCCTGTTTCAAATACCCATCCATTTTTGTGGGATGAATATTTGAAAATTTGACTCAACATCCACAGACGGCTCGTAGAACAGAGTTACTAGATGGTGTTCATAGATTGTAGTGAAAGTATTCTTAGAACTGGCAAATCTTGTATGAGTGTATTTAATGGCTCAGGTCACTAGCAGATTTTAAATATGCAGACATCTGAAGCGCCCCTTTTCTCAAAAAATGGGTAAAAACGTTCAGAAGCCTTGCAGTCTCCATAATGATGAATTATATGTTACCCTTTTTTCTTTATTTATTCATTTTAATGCTGAGATGCCTGTATTCTTTACACTAGTAAAATGATAAATCTGATCTACTGTCTACCCTAAGTATTGAGTAACGGGTTAACCTCACTGAACAGAGAATATTAATAGCAATCTGAGTACAACCCTGTCTAAATATATCACCAAATACTTATTTCATCAACTTAGTAGAAATTATAAACGCTAAAAATAAGTATTAAAATCCTTGTAATGAATGAAATTACTGGAAAGTAGGACTGGAGATGAGAAACCATTAAATTCAAGACATAATATTCTTGCACAATATTTAGAAGAAGCCCCAAAGGCAATACTTACATCACTAAATTTTTTGCGTATTTTCATAGTTTGTTAAATGCAGGAAAAACCCCCACACTGGAGAACATCTGCAGGGTGTGAGGCATCCCTGACTGCTGACAAAGGACTGATATGAACAGTACTCATCCAGTGGTTAGCCTGTTCCGTATTTATGTCCACAGAAATCCTACTGCACTTGGATGTCAGAGCTGGTTGAATATCCTACAGATAACTCATTTTCAGGCCTGAGCTCTGAAAAACGTGCAACACGTGATAAAAGAAGTTAAAAAAATACTCTGTAATCTCCTGCTTCTGAGGCAAAAGGGAGTTGTTTACCATATATTAAGTGGCTATTCCCAGGCACTAAGCAGTGACAGTGATAAGCCCATGTGCATTGCTTACAGCTTAGCTCTGTAATGATGGCTTATTGATATTTATATCACATTTTAAAGCATCAAGGTTCTTCACATTACTTAGGATAAATATACCTCCACAGCTCCATCCAGTCATTTTCAGATATAACTAGATGCACTGTGCAAACCAAACCTGCTTTCATGTTCGTGTGTAGGGAAATCAGTTTTGTAATTCCCTATTTTGGAGGCCTCACAGCTGATTCATACCAGCAGTTCTTTATAGCTGCCATATATCCTATTCTTGGAGGTGGCTTATTTTTAATTTCTTCAGAGCTGAGCCCAGGCAGATTTTGGGCAAGTGTAGCCTGTGTTCAGAGTTTGAAAATGTTTGCCAGGAGCAGAAGACAGAACAACCTTCTGCATGCAGAGTTCTGGGAAGGCATGAGCTTGGCTGGCTGGGCTGGGAAGTTAGAACATGGCAGTGAATGCTGGAAGGATATCAGAGCTTGGATGAGGGACAGCAGAGGCCACAAAATCAATAGTCAAGTCAGCATCAGCAGAACAGCTGAGTGCCCAGCAGGGCTTCTGGCCCTGAGGTAGGCAGTGGGGAGTCTGACTGGGTATAGATGGAGTCAAAAAGAGTGAAAAAATTAAAGTAGAGGGGCATTGTGGTGGTGACAGAGCCAGATGGGAAGGTGTTTGGGAGAGAAAGGAGCAGGACATGTGGGACAGAAGAGGAACTCAAGTGTGTGGGATATGAGAAGCTTTGGGTGTCAGCTTCGGTGTAGACAGCTGAAGGTCTTCATAAATATTGACAAAAAGAACAGAGGAGGACTTGGGCTGGGGTAGATTTGGGATGAGCTCAGGGAACAGTTCTGTAGTGGGAGAGCAGAGGAGCTGCAGGGCTTGGAGACAAGCTCCCAGTGCGAGAGGTCTGGGTGCTGTGAAACACTGTGGGGCACGAGGGTTGTAGGTGTCACAAAACTGTTGCATTTGGGCATCTTGGGCCCCTTTACCAGGGATACTGGCTTGGGAGCAGTCACAGTTCTCCCAGCCATTCCCCATGCTGCCTTCCCTGCCTGACCATGGGCAGAGTGTGTTAACTCAAGGTCTAGAGTCTGCCTTTGGGTTAAATTGTGCTATTTCAACATTCAGGCTTTTGTTTGAATTTAGGGGCTATTCATATACATAGGCCTGTCAGCTTAATGTGTAGTCCTTTACATCCACATTTCATTTTCTCTGAACAACAGAGAATACTAAATTAATTCACCTTAGCCCTTGGTTGCCTAAAGCTTTCAGGTACAGTATAAAACAACAGCATAAATAGAGCTTTACTTCTACTAGGGAATTGCAGGCTGAATTTATAAAATAGTGATGAGAACTGGAAATCTTTAATATCAGTGAGAAGATGTGCCTTCGCAATCCAGGAAGCATCTATTTTGAGTTGAGAGAGACAAAAACAAATATTAAAAAAAAAATGCCTTCTTAGACATAAAGAAAACACAAAGCAATTCTCTTTGTAACCTCCTGCATATAAAACACCTGACATGAAACATTGAATGGCAGCTAGAAGACAAGGTACGCCGAAAAATGAATTAATTTTCTCTTTTTCTACCTGTCACTTCAGACTGTTGATTCAAAATCTGGCCCCAGATCAGAGGTTGGGGCAGAGAGGGGCTTTGGTGCCTGCCTGCCACTGAGCTGATGGACTCCAAGATGAAGAGATGAAGTGCCTGGGTGCTGAAACTGTCTCTCAGCACTTGCAGACGTGCATTGTTTTGACAGATCTGGGGGTAGGTAGGCACTTATCTCACATTTAATCCTTGCCAGGCTTCACAAACTGAGAGTCTGTCTTCTTTTCCTCAGAGGATCTCGAACCTCACAGCAAATCTAGTGATTAGGTCTCAGCACCAAATACAGCTGGCACAAAAGGTAATACTGTTTGTTCCCTGCTATCCAGCAATTAAGCAGTCAGGGCATTTGCTTAGGATGCAGAAGGCCTGGACTCAGTTATAGCTTTTGTTGTGCCACCTGCATTTGTAAGTTTGGGCTATCCTGGGCTGTGTGAGGACCCTCAAGTCCTCCTACTCAAGCTGTTCCACTTTGCCTGACATAATTAAATATTAATTGGGCCAGACCAAGAGAGTAAATGATTTCTCCCAGCCTGGCAACTAGGCCACTCACCAAGGAGAAGAAATCTCAAGTCCTAGTGCTCATATTTTACAATTAGAAGCATAAAGCCATATTTAAGCATGTGAATGTTAGGTTAATTTTTTTAAAACATATAGATGTTGCTTCTCTAAACTCCACTATACTAGGCCTTTTTGAGGACCACCTTACTTCGATTCCTAATGTAAGGACATATGCATTGAAGCTTATGGCCACATTAAAAAGACAAACAAACAAACAAAAAACCCAAAACATCAGAATAAATAAACAAAAAACACTCTACACCTTTCAGCTGACTTTGAAGAATCTGAGAACAAAGGTCAGCGCAGTCTGATGCTGCAGATGATTCACTTTGGAATTTTTTCAAGAAAATGTGGTGAGTTGCTATAAATCATTGCCTTAATTGCCCGATTTGAAACAAGAGGGCTGCTATTTCTGGAAGTCTCACTGAGAGCACTTAATGTTTCCAGACAAACCTTTTCTTTCATAAATTCCAACAAATAAAAAAAATTATAGGTTCTTATAATAATCAAGCCTACATTTCCAGTAGAAGTAACTGTGTGATGGATTAAGGCAGACCTTCCGAGGTGTGTGTTTGTGCCGGGCGTGGGTAGAGCCTAACCCACGAGCTGCAAAACATACAAACCCCTTGTCCTGGTGAGACACCGCAGCTGACACTGGAGTTGTGTTCGAGAGGGGTCTGTATCACACGTGAATTCCTCCTGCCTTGTCTCCCACACCTGTGTGACGGAGCAGCGTGAGCCAACACAGGTAGCTGTGGTGTCCAGGTTTATTTACGGTTCAGCCACATGCCTGTTGAGGACACACTTCTGACTCTGGCAAGTTGCAGGCAAAAGCTTTAGCTTTGCAGAGGCTGACCCACGGGCAGACAGCGAGCACTGACACAGCTGGGAGGAGCTGCTGACTCCCTCGAAGGCAGGGAGGCCCTGCAGATCCCAGTCGATGGCAAGTTGGATATGAGGCAGCAGTGCCCTGGCAGCCAGGAGGGCCAACCCTGTCCTGGGGGGCATCAGGCCCAGCATTGCTGGCCAGGTGAAGGAAGGGATTGTCCTGCTCTGCTCTGCACTGGAGGGGCCTCAACTGCAATATTGTGGCACTTTTGGGCACCACGATATAAGAAAGATATTAAGCTGTTAGAGAGTGTCCAAAGGAGGATAATGAACATGGCGAAGG
>VXAY01003150.1:3421230-3488241 GCA_013399855.1 Oxyruncus cristatus
ATGGCGAAGGGCCTTGAGGGGAAGCCGGAGGGCAACAAAGATGGCGAAGGGCCTTGAGGGGAAGCCGTGTGAGCAGCAGATGAGGGCACTTGGTGTGTTCAGCTGGAGAAGAGGAGACTGAGGGGAGACGTCGCTGCAGGTACAACTTCCTTGTGAGGGGCAAAGGAGGGGCAGGCCCTGAGCTCTGCTCTGTGGGGGCTGTGGACAGGACCCAGGGAATGGCCTGAAGTTGTGTCAGGGGAGGTTTAGGTTGGATATTAGAAAAAGGTTCTTCCCCCAGAGGGTGGTTGGGCACTGAACAGGCTCCCCAGGGCAGTGGGCACAGCACCAAGGTTGAAAGAGCTCAAGAAGCATTTGGATGATCCTCTCAGGGACAGGGTGTGACTCATGGGGAGGGTCCTGTGCAGGGCCAGGAGCTGGACTCAAAGGTCCTTGTGGGTCCCTTCCAACTCCGCTTATTCTGTGATTCTGTGAACACTTCACGTTCTTATTATTTGAGTGTCACAGAGGATGAGGCAGCACTATCAGCTCTTTCAGTGACCCAGGAGTGTGAAGGTGTTAGAGAGGACTGGCCCAGATGGAGAACAGGCAGAGGAAAAGAGGCTGCCTCATGTGCAGGGACCTCCACCCTCCTGGTGTGGAAAGAGGTGCTCTGGGCACTGCCCTGTAGTTCAAATTCAGGGAGTGAAAGAGCGACTGGCCCTGTATGGGGCTCCCAAACACCCTGCTCTGGGACTGACCAGCCAATGGGGACTTCTCATAGTTTAAATAATTGAATCAGCAATGCTGAATAATACATGATTTTAAACATTTCATAAAATTCAATTATTAAACATTAGTTTTCTTTCAAACTTTCAATATCTTTTATCTGCAAGGCATTTATATTCACTGGTTTTCTCTAAAAGCACAGTATCAATTCTCTCTTCACCGAAGAACACTCAACTCAAATGAAATACATAAGAACATAGCTCCTCTAGTTATTCTAGATGCTTACAGTATATGGAGGTAGATAATATTTTTGTTTATGAAATTAGAGGCTACAGTGTCTGTCTTGTTGAAATGAAGAACTGGGATCCTTGAAAGGGAGGATGTTGTTCTTCCTTCTCAGAAATTAACTGGTGTCATACACAATTTCTAGGCTTCCTCAAGCATTCTGTGAATGTGGTATGTGCTTCATATTTCTCGTGATACAAATCTGACAGTAAAAGTAATGCTTAGCCTGAGTTATTCCTAGGATTTCAGAAATGCACAGACCAGAATCAAATGAGATGTTAATTTTATGATTTCTCTCTTTAATAAACTGTCCTGTATTTTAATAGAATTAGGGAAGGCCTTTGCAGATGGACACAATTACATGTCCAGTTTTTTTTCCTTTGCTACAGAGGTTCTTCATTAAAGATTCACAAGATACACCTGAATAATTTACATTGCCTTAATTCACTGGGCACAATAGTTAAGGTAAAAAAGACCATAGTCATTCAGGCAACAGAAAGAATGTGTTCCGGAAAAAGAGCTTTATTAGAGCCACTCTCTTTGAATAGCAGATTCTCTGTGTGTGCATATCTACATTTTAATGTTGACTCTTACTTGTCTGTGCTCCGTAGGTGGTTTCCCATTTTAAGATGCTAGATTGATAGTAGAATTATTTGCTGTTTAATAAACTCTGGGCCACTTCCACTCAAGGCAGTGGAAAAAGAGTCTTTGGTGTTTTACATCCTTGCTTCATGTTAGAGGGAAGGGTCACAGCGGAATGTACTCTTGACCCTGAAGAAGAGAAGCTGATACATTTTCTCGGCGATTCTCACGGTGATTCACGACAACGCAGAGTACTTAACGCAATATGGTTTTCAGACAGTCATATAATAAAATGTATAGCTCATAAACTTTAGCTCTATAAACAGAGGTCACTGCCTCGTGGGAACTTCCATGATTTAAGTCTGTGAAAATACTGCTGTGTATTGTAGATCTGACATAGCCCTTACCAGGACGTTCTACAGAGAACAGTTCCCATCTATGGAGGTGAAAAACCTAAATAGTGAGATTATCCATAAAGTTGCATCCAAGTAGGGGGAGAGAGTTTTCAAATCCCATAAGAAACCTCACTGGATGGTTTACTAATGTCATAGTAACAGTGTACTTGCATGCGTGCTCAGCCAGTGCCTTCTGTGCAAATCTGGTCATCAAAATGCTGCCTGCTGCAAAAAAAAAAAAAAGGAAGGGAAAAAAACCATTAGAGAGCAATATGAAACTTGAAACTTTGCTTTGAGGCCTTAAAATTTAAACTTTATGATGCCTAATTATTTTCCAAGGTTACCAGCGTGGAAATAAGACAGGGAACTTCTGTTAATGGTCAAGTATTGTGATTTTCCTACAAAATGCATCCTGTAATGTTGTAGTCCATGCTTCCAGGTGCAATCATGGCTACCAAGTATATTTGTCAAAGTTAATATTTGATACTCAATGCAAAAACAGTGGCTTCCACAATCTATTTAAAGCCAGAAAGATGATTCAATAAATGCTTTGACAGGCAGCAGTATCTGGGTAGATGGACCTTGTAATCTTCACTGAAGTACAGGGGAGTATGTTGACATATTCCAAAAAAGAAGGATAATATATTTAGCCTAAGATAGGACCTTCTAAGTGACAGTATAGCAAGCTTGTTATTGGTGCAAGATTTTTCTCATCCACTTCTTACTGCTGATATGTGAATATATCCAGATGCAAAATCAACGCAGGAAGAGGTTTCCCTCTAGCAAAATCCTAGTGTTATTGTGAATAGATCTAGAGAAAATATTACAGCATTGAATGAAGGCTAAATCCTGTTTATATTATGTTCAAGTGTTATCTCTCAGATAAGCAAATCTTACTAAAAATATCCTTTGTTAATTCCATCAGAATAATTATAGAAGAAAACAATAACAATTACGTTGTAATTTCTCTGAAAGTAATAACCCAGAACTTTGTCCAACGTCTAAATTAGATTATTGCAAGAAATTGCAAATGAATTAAAGTCAGCTTTTCGAACTTTGTACTCCGAAAGTCTGAAACCTAAAATTTCTCTTTTGTTAGTCACTCGTGCTTTAAACGCATTTCTGCATCTTCAGAAAATGAACCTCGGATTCTTCATCACATCAGATGTGGAACTGAATCAGCTAAAATAGCTGGGTATGGGGCTTTTTTTTTTTGGTGAGGAGGGAGGGAGTTCTCCTAGTATGTAACTTCAATGTCAACGTCTTTTGCGAGGAAACACATAGTGGCTGAAATTGTTATTTTCCGTTGACTCGTGTAAAATATTCGTCTGTAAAGGGGAAGGTCCAGGCTGATGCCTTCACATCTCAATACTACATTTGTGATGCTTAGGGCTGAATCCCCACAGGGCTTAAACCCCTTCAGCCTGCGGGCAGCAGCAGCAGCAAACCATGTGCCTGTGTTCCGACAGAGGCGCTGGCAGGAGGATTTGGATGCAAGAGGCTGCCTGGTACCAAATAAAGTGATAGAGTTGGCCAGTGGGTGAGTCACGCAGCCTGGTCTTCCACAGGATATCACAGGTGGATTTAGAGGAGCCTGCTGTGAATGTAGCCATGGGAAATACCAAATCCAGGAGCCTTTGCTGGACGGGGGCTGCCCCTTGAATGGCTGCGTTTAATAGTTTTGCCACCTCCCCGCTATCGCGTGGCTCCTGCTGGCACTGCTCGTCTGTTCCCAAATGAGGCATCCTGCTCTTCAAAACTGCTGAGCATCCAGAAGTTCTTACTCATCGCAGTGGGAACTGTGGGATAAGTGGTCTGGAAAATGAAGTGGTTTGTCTCTCTACTTGAAATGGTATCTCAGGAACTAGTTTAGAAATGCTTGTCTGAAATCCTTTTCTTTCTCCTTGAACGTGTCTGAGCCGCTCATCAATTCAGGAACTTCTGATTCAGTTGATCAGTGTCCTGACAACAATCCTCCTCAGAGTGCAGTGTAAATCCTGCACTGGACTGCTCCTCAGGCAGGAGGTAGAGGTGTGCAGTGAAATAAAGGCAGTCCATAGGAACGCAGTGGGTACTTTATTTGCAATTCTCCAATGGGAACAGTCCACTGTCAATCCACTTGCCCTCCCAGCAGTCTGCTGCTGGATTGACAGCCCGTCAGAGGACATCTCAAAGCAGACAGTCACACTTACAGTGACCACAGGCTTCACTGGGTTTGGCTGGTGCTCCCAGGGTTTTCCCACTCCTGGCTGCAAGACTGGGATTTTGAGAACTGGCACCAAGGCATGGAAAGTCCTTCTCAGTGTGCTGATCAGGGATGTGTTTGGAGTTTCTTCAATTCAAATCTCTTTCTGTTGTAAAATTTAAGGTTTATTTAAATAGGAGAATAATCTTTCTTCCAATGACATTTTGTCTGTGTGTTTTAATGCAGTGGGAATTCTGAGCTCCTGTGAGCTGTAGGCCTGTGACTTATGCTTTCTGCAGTAATTTATGATTGCTGTTGCTGGAATTTCTTGTTTCTGCAGGCGAAGAGTTGATCTTCCTTCCATTCACCCACTAACCAAGCGAAGTCTCATCCATCCATTAGCAGCAGAGAATACAATTTCTCTCACTTCCTGGCTTTTCTGGCAGCTGCAGACAAATGACTGTCCTGCTAATAGTCCCTCTGTTCCAGAGACTAGTGCTTTAAGCATGTGAAAACAGTATTTCTCAATTTCTTTTGACAGAGTTTTATTTGTCAAGTTTACAGAAAGCTTAACCAAGTCATGTTGTGGCACCCCTTCCAAAATCATCTTTAACCAGTTCTAGTGAAGAAGCTGGGATTTGCTCACCACCTAGAGTGTTCTTTCTCCCCATGCATCCTTGCTGGTATTTTGCCCTTCTACCCAACTAACACCAAGCACACTGTGGATTAAATATACATATATATGTTTTAAATTTCTTTCTTCTGTGATACAACTGTCTTATTGTATTAGAAAAAAGATTAACTACTGCTATATCTGACTGCAGCACAATTATATAGCACCAGAGGTGACTTAGGTAGGCAAGGAAATGTTAGAAAGTTCTCCTTCATAACCATTTAAACCTAATTTTTTCCTGCTTAAGGGACAGAGACAAATGGGTTTTAACCAAACATAAATTCTGGAGCATGGAAGGAAGTTTTTACCAAAGGATTGTGAGCTCTCAGCAGGACTGATGAGAGGACGTAATTGTCAGGTGGAAAGACAGCCCTTCATGAAGCTCACTGTATCACATGGCTGTCTGCAGGAGTGGGGTAGACACGGTGATGCTCGGGGATAATGGCAGTTGTGTCTCTGTCATTGGACAGGTACTGTGACAACAACCTCTAAAAGCCACATTGCTTGACGGCTTCCTTGCTTGAGGGTGAGGAAAGTTGGTGGGGAGGTGAAAAGGTTACTGATTGCAGCTGTGGATCCCCTGTGGATTCCTGTGTGTGCGCTCAGGCTTGTCTGGGAAGACAACAGGTGTGCCTTGAACGTTAAGCTTGCCAGCAGCGTTTTCAGAAAGCAAAATCCAAACCCTCTGGAAATCGGTTGTATCCTTCGAGTTTATGTAAACAACCAGGAGCTCTGTTCAAACCTATCAGAAAGCTAGAAACATCCTGAGGGGAAAGGGTAGCAGAAGAGAAACACAGCTACGAGCACAGCAAGTGATGCCCCATCCTCCCGTGCATCAGCTCCCTGGAGTACATGGTGTCGATCCCCCACAGTGTTGAGGGATGAGCAGTGACAGTCTGAGGAATGAGATGTCTTCCTGAGGCAGCAGAAAAATCAGGCCCTGTGCATAAATAGTAATGCTGACACCCTCCCCAAAACAGGGCAGGCAAAGCAGCAAGGGGCTTCCTACAGGGAGTGGAGCTGTGGGGAGATGAGATGGAGCGGGTCATTAGCAGTATCTCTGTCGTATATAATAGCAAAAAGCATTCACAAACATTTAATTAACATGAATGTAATGGCTCGAGTTAAGCTGTTATTCCAGAAGTTAAATGCCAGTTACCAATGTGTTAAAATGCACAATCAGCACTGCATAAATAAATACATCTATTGGTCCAATCTGTAACTATAGAAATGTTGTGCACTCGGTAGAATTGTGCTGGGGGCCCTGGCTTTCAACTGCTATTGCAAGAGCTGTCATCTATCACATTTTCTTGTCATGTTCATACTTTTGCTATTGTTCACTGGTTAAAAGGAAGGCCTTTTTTGTTTTCTGAGCAGCTCTGGGAATTAGGGAAATGGAGAAAGTAGAAGGCACAATTTTAATGTTGTAGGTGATAACCATTGTAAGGCTAAGGCAACAAATCTCTGGATTTTTCAGTTTGTGAAGTGAATTTAGACTCTATAATTTTGATTTTAAAAGGAAAGCAAGACCATTAGGAGTTACTGTGGAGCCCACTGCAGGCTACAAGGCTTTGCAGGAATTCCTTCATGTTTGCTGATACTGCAGAAACGACCTCAGTAGACCAGCTGTCACGTCTGTCCAGTCTGGCATCTTGTCTGCGAGAGGGGCTGACACTGTATGTGTCGGAAGATACATGTGCTGTACTTCTTTGTTAAAAATATTTATTCTCAAAGTATAGAAACGTGAAGCTACATGATGTTCTGAGGGTGTCGTCAAAACAGAATTGAATCTTTTTAAAGAGAAAACATCAGAATATTTATGGAATATTTTATCACAAAAAGCCAATTTGAGAAAGCACTTAACTTCTTAATAATGACCTGAACTCCATAAACAAGCTGCCAAAATTCTTGGGACAGTGCTGAGGAGTCCACCCTGTTTGCCAGCCTCTTACATTAGCCACACATTTTTCCAAGATTTTGTTCCTCCTTTAGGATGTAAAATTTATTATGAAGTGAAATCACTGTGACACAGTACATTATCAAAACTTTCATTAATTTCTTCCTATTACTTGTTGACCTTACAGGTTTCCCATTAACTCTGAAGTAACCAGTAGGCACAAAACTCTTCTGGTGATTCGAGATGCTGTAACATCTTGACATGGATGAAACTTAACCTGGTAAGCACCTCTTGGGTGAGGAAATGGTTCAGCTTTTAATAAATTGTGGGGAAAAAATCAACACGGAAAGGAGTGACTTGAAGTACATCATATGAAATATTAAAGAAATGCAAGGCCAACTTAGCAAATTTTTTCCCCTCAGTGGCTGAGTGCTGTCTCTAGCTGAGACACTTTCCTCAAGGAGCCTACTGAGACCATGCCATGGTGCCACTGCTAAGGCTGGGGTCCTGAAGCCCAAAAAGGCGCAAATGAAACTGTTTAGAGACAGAATTTTAGCCTTTAAACAGCAAAGGTATTTATTGCAACATTGGAGAGCCCCCAGTTCGCATCGGACAAAGAAGCTCTGAAGTTCTCTGCACGAAATCAAGGAATGTGTACAGTTTTTGTGAGAGATTGCAACATACATATTCATAGAATTGCAACATCTAGTTATAATATTCGTAACAGGTGGAGTCGGGGCGGAGTCTTCTTTTTGGGGTGAACTTTGGTGGGAGATCTTGTTACTTCAGTCTCAAGGGGTTGCTTTCTTGCTCTTCTTCCTCGGCTGAACTTTTCAACTTCTCTTGATTCTGCTGACTTCATGGTGAGTTTTGCAAGACCTTTGGACTCAAGCCCCTATTTCACCCCTTATCTTTTTGTGTTCTCACCCTGTGTCCTTTTATGTAGGTGTGTAAGCGTTCTTTTGGTGCACGGTACCAGCTCTAGCTAATCCCTGAATTCTGGTTTCCTTCAGCTAAGAGCAAGGCCTGCATTCTGAGTTAACTCTTCAGGGCCTTGTTCTGTTTCAGTCCCACTTCAGTGGTGGGAATCATCCCCCTCTCTCCCCTTCCCACCACCACTGCCAATGAGCTGCTGACCATACTGGGGAATCAGGCTCTGAGTAACATCCAAGAAACCTGAGCTGACTCTTGTCAGTGCCTCTCATCCCACCTCCCACATTCACCATGTCAGGGCAAGGAGTGTTGTTTGTTTGGGGGTCCTACACCCCAAAGACAAAGCTGTCCCAGAAAGCAGTTGGAAATGTTCAGAAATAGACCCAGCTGCAGGGGGAGCTACAAGAAGAAAGGGCTTGAGTGATGTCTACCTATTGCAAAGTAGATAATTAAGTTTTTAAAGTGTATTAGTGCAAGAACTCTGCCAGAAATACGTACAAGAGTGAGTTAGCATATTTTATGGGTCCAGAAAAAAATGGGGTCACTCAACCCTTTTGGCTGTGTGAGCCCCTTCAACTCATCTTTCAACTGTACTAGTTGTGGTTTGTTTCTTAGCGTGCTTATTTAACTATTTGCATATGATTGAAATGAATTTGAAATGGGCTGCAGACATCAGGTATTGTTACGTGTTGGCCTTTGACGCCAACAGACAGCATGTTTGACATGCAGATACACTTCACGGGCTCTAATCTGCCTCATTTCCTGTATTCTAATTCTTAGATGGCAGAAGATCTTATGGAGGTCACTTCAGCCTCTGAGCATTGCCTGTTAAATGGGGACAGGAGGGAGGATAACATAAACAGTGTTCAACTGTATGTGAAAAGGTCATTTAGAGAAACAGAGTCAAAGGCTTCATCTAAAGTGAAGAATTGTTCAATTACAGAGTTTTTAACAGAAAGAGTGTAAATGGGAACCCCAGTTAACCAAGCTGGAGAACCCAGGTGGTCACCTTGCCTGCACTTGTTCCCCTGGGAGAAGTGTGGCCCTGAGCTGCAGCCACTGACACCACCCTCCATCACAGGGCTGGTGCTTTCCATTCCACAGCCAGCTTTCCAGCCCTGGATGCCTGGGGCGCCGTGAGCAGGTAACACGAGAGAGGGGAATGTGCCTGTGTGTTATGCCCAGCCACTCCTGAGGTGTGTGCCTGAGAGCAGCCTGCTGGGGAGCTGGGAATGAAGATTTTGATCATGTGTAGTTCCAAAGGGCCTTGTAATTGATTGTGAGCAAGGCAGCGAGAGCATCCCAAATCCAATTCCAGTTACTGCACTGTGCCCACCTGAATCCCCCCGACATGTTATTTGGATACTGTGCTGCCTTATAGATTCTCCATAAACTGCCAGGCAGGGCTGCTGTGTGCAGCTAAATTATTGCTGTGCTGTAACACAGAAACTGCCCAGACACCGCCTGTGCACAGCAATATGCAATTTTATACGGAGTTTGTTTTTTAACAAGAGAGGATGTCTATGCTTTTATGATCGTATATGGGTGCCAGGTCTGGGCACCTTCATTAATTTCACTCTGTCACCTACTGAAGATACCATACATTGTGTTTATTGGTTGTCCATTGTGATTGATTGTGACTGTGACTTGGAGAGATGTAGTGTTTTGGGTTTTTTTAACTTTAATTCTGTGCAAATCTTCATCCAAGAGCAGATTAGTTCTGAAGAACAGGTGTGCTGGAAGTGAAGCACTCGAATTTTAGGAGATTGGGAAATGGTACTTTATTGTCAGAGCTCTTCCGTGTGTCTTCTCATCACCACCTTGGCAACGTGCTTCTGCTTGAAGGCTTGTCAGCATCACAACAAATTTATATCCTCATGCCTTTCTCCAGACCAGTTTCTTTCCAGTTACTGCTATTGATCTGATAAGTGCTGAGAAGAAATTCAGAGTGCTATTACAGTATATAGGGTTGCTTTTAAATCTTTTGTCCTGCCACAGATGAGGAAGATTTCACCAAAGTAAATATCATGTCATCAGATTTATAGATAGAGATGATATATTATATATTATATTATTATAATCGGTTGTGGCTAATCAACAAAAACTGCCATATAGACTTTAATCTAGGCCACAAAATAAAAGACCTTATCTGGCACAAAGAAAACAATCAAAATTCTTCAGGATATCCTTGAGAAAGCGAGAGACCAAATGAAGAAGCTGAACAACTTTAATAAAATTCAATATTATTCCTTTGGTTTATTCAAGACTTTGCAAATTACTATCCAGGCTTAATGGCATTCACTGACATTATTACAACAGGGGATGCTCCACAGACAGAAATGGGAATTAGAAGTATGCAAGGTTAACTGAAATGATGCTGCTAGTAATAAGCCACTGGAACTAGACTGTCACTCACCCTCTCCTTCTGCTTCTGGATCCTGATTAACCTGTCAGTTGTTCATATGCTTCTTCCATCAGCTTCAGTAAGAGGAAGGTGTGAAAAAAGATGGACAAGAGGGTCATATATTTAAATCAAATATACTAAATACTGTAAATATAGGGTGTGACATGTCCCAGATTATGTATGTGTCATGATACATCATTTTACTGCCAAAGGATATGAGATGATGTAGGCTAATGCAATGTGAAGTGACACAGCCTAACCACAAGTGCCATTTGATGCAGAAAGACACTGGTAAAGAGCAATGTGATGAGTCCACTGTGTGCAATGACTTTTCAACAGGGTATCCAACCTGTTTGTGCTCAGAGTTGTGAAGTTGTTGGACTCTCTCCTATTTTGCCTTTCCTGAGGCTTTCTGCTCCATGACCACTAGTCTGTCTTACGGCTGGAAGTTGGTGCTTCATCTCACTGGTCTTTGACATGGGGACATGTTTCAACTGAGTGCCACAAGCCACTTGTGATCCATTACCGTAATTAAGGTTGGATGCACAGACTTTTCCCCGTGCAATTTTTTTTCTTTCCTTGTTTTTCAAGCTCTTGAAAAAATAAGACAGTAGCTAATGTTTGTTGGGGGGTCATTCCCTCTCCTCCCAGAAATGTGATTATCTGTCTTCCTTCTGTGCACCCCTTACATGTCTTCTTTCCATCCATAACTGCAGGCAGCTGCATTTTCCAAAATGCAGCAGTGGAAACAGAGCAGAAGGGAGCTGAAACAGCTTTGCATGTGGAGGTAGAGGCTTTCTCATGAAGCACTTTTAGAAATATGTAGGACCACACACACAAAAAAAGAGTAGAAGAGTCCACAGGAAAATCTGAATGGTTTAACAGCAGCAAAACCCACCCAAATTGTCATGTGCTGCCTTGTGCTACTTAGCTGACTTCATGGCCAGGCTGTTTTTCTTGGTCTGGTACTTGGGGAGGAGATCTGCACACACTGCAGATGTCCTGTCATGTCATGTCTCTCTTGGGCAGCCATGGTAACTTAAAGGAAAAAGACCACAGTGACACGTCCCAAAACAAACTTCACTAAGTTCTCTAAAGCCAAGTGAAAGTGGAGTTCCAACTGGGTTTTCCTTCTGTGTATCTCAGGCCAAGAGCTAGAACAAGGCTCCCCATTACATACGGAATGGTGAAGCGTTTGGGCAGCTTGGCAGAAACTCAAGAGAGCAGATGAATTAAGTGCCTTTTTTTTTTTTGGTGAAGTTTTGAGATCCTTCTACAAAGTTCTGGGTTTGAGGCAAGTCAGGGTGGCTAATAAGGAAGTCTTAACAGAGTCTTGAGCTCTGGTATTTTTCTAGGTGCTACCAGCCAGACAGCTTGGAAGAGGAATATCAGTGGTACATGCTAACTGTGAGATGTAAAGGAATCATGTAGCTCCGCTGC
The DNA here is from genome assembly GCA_013399855.1 of Oxyruncus cristatus. Taxonomy (NCBI): domain Eukaryota; kingdom Metazoa; phylum Chordata; class Aves; order Passeriformes; family Cotingidae; genus Oxyruncus; species Oxyruncus cristatus. The sequence continues at coordinate 3,432,733 of VXAY01003150.1, forward strand.
TGTATCCTCCCAAAACATGTAAGTTTACATCCAGGAAATTTAAAATTGTCAGCACGTGTTTGCAAAATGAATAGGAGCAAGCACATTGCCATTCCGGGTCTGACTGGCTACCTGAATACACACTGTTTTCTGGTGGTTCTCAACCAGCTTTTGTGAAGTTTTCGTGCAGTTTCTGTTGGTCAGTCTGACTGTGACCTTGGCCAGAACAATAATGTGTGAGGAATCATATGGTGAAAGTCAACAGTAACTGTGTTGTGAAATTGTGTAGCAGGGCTGGAGATGCTGGACACTACTCTGTACACCCCATCCCACCTCTGCCTCCTGTGCTTAGGCCTGACACAGTGCAGGATCACTGACAAAGCCCTGCTTTTCCAGAACCTCTCAGAAAGGATTATGCAGAGCTTAATAAACCTCAGTGCTGGTTTGATGTAAATTAACTGTAGGTGGAAGAAAGGAACTGTCAGGGATCAGTCTAGGGATGCCAGGGAACATGAGATAGCTGGAACACATCTGGGTGTCTCAAGCTGAAGCCTGACTATGTGGGAGCCAGTGGGAGCTGCAAGGCTGAGTTGACTCTGAGAGTGCTCCTGGGGTGTCATTGCATCGCTGTGGTGAGCAGAGAGTTGCCAACAGCACTGACCTGAGCCTGGAAACCAAAGATATGTAGCTGTGTGTACTAGGATGTCAAGGGAAAGGAAAAATGGAGACTGCCATTACAGGCAGGGCTTTGCCTTTCCTCCTTCAAATGTCCTTGGCTTTACCTATCACTGATCTGTAGGAAATGGGAGGCTATGAAGTCTTGGGAGTATTTTCATCACAGGCCAGGTTTGTCAGAATTTTCATTTCCAGTGATGGCCAGGAGAGTGCTCCTGCCTGCTGTAGTGTGGGAGCATCCTGCAGCTCCCCACTGCACGTGGGGATGAGGTGCAGGTCTTTGGCCAGCAGTGGAGGGGGGCTGAGTGGCCACGGGGGCTGGTCCTGCAGACTCCCTTAGTTTGGGTGCCAAGAACCTGCAATGACAGGCAGTAGTTTGAGTCTGATTTGTGTAATGGGCTTTTTGCCAGTGATTGCTGCTTCTAAGAAGTTAAATTTAGCCTTTTTTCATACCACTGATGTGACAGTGCTACTGCCCTTCTATTTTTCTCTCTGTCCAATACTTCCCAAATTACTACAGGGGTTATGTAGGGAGGGAGGTGTTTAAGTATGTCTTTTGGTGCATTTACTGTCATTTACTTACACAGCCCATTCTTGCTGTAGACATAACAGCACTGATGTGTACATGCAACGTTGAGTAAGAAAGGTATGGCTGTTTCCAGGTCTCCACAAACACTGCATTAACCAACTCCTACTGGAGGGTAGTTTTGGTTGGAGTGAGGGAGGGCGTGAGTCTCTTTGAACTCATTCGTTAAGCAGTGACTCCCACTGAAGTTTGAGGAAAGGGTAAAGTGTCCCTAAATTATTAATTCTGCTCTGAGTAGGGAAAATTTATGCGCAGCTCATGACTTCAGAAAAAGAAGTGTCTCCTTGGCTAATGCTGCACTGTAACAAGATAGAGCCTAGCCACTCTTGGCCTGAAAATGGGAGCAGTTTCCTTCATACCTGGCTCTTCCTTTAAATTTTGTTCTTAAACTCTTGCTTCATTAACATGCAGTTAATCATTTGGCAATTAATTTAGCAGACATCTGTCATTTGGCATATTTTGTAACGTAATAACAGTTGCAGCCATTGGAAGAGATCATTTGCCAATGAGTCTGAGATAATATGATGGAGTCAGTTCATTCCAGGCACAAAACAAACAGAGACTGCACTTTCATCCTTGAGAGGAACCTTTCAAGTGCATCCAAGAATTCCACAGGGCAAACGCCAAGTCTGTGCATCTGTGTCTCCAAGCTATATTCCGACTTTCTTCCATTTCTTTTTGCCCCTAGAGATCGTCTAGCCACAGTGTGTCTGAACTGATCACTTACCCCCAGAATCATCTGTGTTTTGGATATCTTTGATATCTTCGGCTCATCCCTCACAGCAACATCTGAGGCAAGACTCTAATTAAGGACTGTTGTCTCTTCTCTTGGAGGTTAGTATTCTTGTACTTCCATGGCCTCTGCTTTGAGACTTCCTGACTAATGTCAAGGACTGAGCAAATTACTCAGAGCTTCTTGTCAGCGATGTTCCTTTTCAAAAGTTTAATTAGCAGAAAATAACACAGTTTGAAATAAATGTAGCCAACCCAAAAGCCAGCTCCTGTGAAGGGCTTTGCTTGTTAGCAGCAAGGCTCTTAGGACTGTATCTCATTTTGAATTGTGCAAGCTTAAGACAGGTTGGAGAACTCCACAATCAATGAGTCCCAAAACTGCTTTTACACACACCTGCAGACAAGTTAACAATATAGAACATCTGGTATGTGTATATGTATACATAAAATGAGCTTTTTTTATTTTTCCTTGAGTGCTGCTATGTGGGCTGAACCAACATAATGTTGCTAGTGTAATTTAGAAACTAAATCAGTCCAAAAGTCTGATTAATTCTTTGATATTGGAGACTTACAAGCCATTCTGCAGGACTCTAGGACCCTCAGGTCTGGAGCAGGGATTACATATGTGTCTTTATTATTATCTTGTGATGCAGCAGTAATTATTGCTTGAATCACTTCAAGTGTTCACAAACCTCAGTGAAGCTGGTAGGAAACACTTTTAAAATAGATAAAAGAAAGTGCTTCTTTATGCAGTGGGTGATAAACTTCTGGATCTTGTGGCCATAGATGTTCGTATGAGCAGGTGCAAAAGGAGAGTAGACATTCATATAATGGATACCGAGAGGACTGAGCACTATGCCCTATAACATCCTTGATACAACAGCTTTGGGGGAGTAAAAAGTAAACAGCGAGCAGAGAGGGACCAGGTTGACAGGCTCTCTCTAAATAGTTTATGCTGTTGCCACTGAGTCAGGATCCTGGGCCAGATCAAGCATCAGTCTGACCAAGGAAGCAGTTCCTAAATCCTCATGTCGCTCATGTAACTTGTACTTGAGCAGTGCAGGTGGTCGGGGTCAGCCTTGGCTCTGTAGGTCCAGTCCTTGTCAAATCTACAATCAGAAGTGGCCCCTGTGTGGAGCCCTCTTCCTGGCACGAGGAGCACAGGCTGTTTCAGAACACAGCTGAGATGTATTGGCCAGTCTGGGGGGAAAACGGTTACCTTGACTTTTCCAAAGACGCTGTACTTCATCATGCAAATAGCAAGGATCATTTCTCACCAAGCCTCTTACTTTCAGAGGTAATATATCTCCAGCCATTTCCATTAGTTCAATGTCCTTCCCCAGCACTGTCCTTCGGCTCAGTTGCTTGGCTTCGGTGTGAGGTGAGATGGATCTGAGTGGCATTTGGCTAACATGCTCCGAAACACTCAGCTCATCTGAAAGTCTCTGCAAGTACTAGCTATTTCTACAACCCCCCTTTTTGGAATTAACAGGACAAATCAAGGGCAGTAAAAGCCTAAGGAAAGGGCTCTGTTTCCCTTCTGTACAGACAACACATGGAATTTACAAGACCCACATCTTGGATTTCATTTCCCCTCTTGAATCCCTGCAGTGCTGCAAAGTACTGCTTGCTTTGAATGGGAATTTTCTTTTTGCATTCCCATCGCTTCATACTGCACATTCTGTGATATCCATCTCTGCTGTCTGTTTTCACAGAGCTTATGCAGTCAGAAATCTCTGTTTGGGGTCAGATCATCAGCTGACAGACACGTGCTGCTTAGGCTCCAGTGAAGCTATACTGACATTCCTTGGCTGAAAAGAGCTGGGACAGTATTTCTGAGAACACAATGTAAAGTGCTCCATATTTCTTTTGCTGGTTCAATGCTTGGAGGAAATCCAGCAAAAAAACCCCAATGTGAATTAAAAATGGAAACTACTTCTCCAGCCCTCTCTGCATGCTAGCTTAGTGATCACATGAATTAACTGGGCATGCCTTTTGCTTAGCACAGTGCAAACCTATCCCCATGTGCGACTTGGTGTTAAAATGTGAAAAACCAGTGTTGGTCTAGCCTTCTTATGACCCTGTCACCATAGCTGAGTGTGCCTTATCAGAGAGAGCACCTCTTATGAGACTGCACCCCAATAAAACTCTCACGGGTTTCGGTTCTTTCCATTAGCTTGCATTGCTTACTGACTGCATTGATTTCATCATTTGCCAGGTGCAGATCGAAGGCATCTCAGCACATCTAATACACAATGCAGACCCTTAAGAAGTGTGAAAGAAAAACCAGCCAGTTCATACACAAACTCAGTGTAATAAACCTAAGAACCTGGCACGAAAGCAAACCCAGTAACTGTCAGAGAAACCACTTGGGTAGTAAAAGGGGGCTTCAGGTATTTTAGAAAGTACTGTTCCTAAAGCCTATTTAGGCACAAAGCATTCTTGTCACACTTCGCAACAGCTGTTATTAAAAACTACTTGAGGATAAATGTGTTTTCTGGTATTTATCAGTGGGTCATTAACCTTAACAATATCAACATTTCAATTGTCAGGAAGATTAAAAAACCCCATTATAGCAAAATGAGTGCATTCTATGTAGAGATATTGGAGTGCTGATGAATTACTAGCTCTGTTCAGATACAGACTTCAATAAGGTACAGCCTTCAGTGTAGTGAGAAACAGAGGATGAATTAATTGTTGTGTGAAATATGATGCTGAAGAGTTAGAAGCAAACCAAATGAGATAGTCTGGCACGTGGAAGGACTTGAAGGTTTTCTCCACAAGACAAGGAATGTATGCATAAGCTTTTAGTTTTTGTAGGTGATGGCAGTAATGATGCTGCAGACCTGAGTAATGAAGTCTGTGGATTCAGGCCCTTATTTATTCATGGATGGGAGAAGAAGTCCAGGTGGGAAAAAAGCTGATTCCACTCACAGGACCACACAGAGGGCAGTGAAAATGAAAGAGAAGACCTGACAAGCAACACCGTACTCTATCTACCTGGTCCCTTGTTCATGTGATTCCAGAGGAAGATAAACCAAAGGACCACTGGGGCCTCTAAATTTTGGGGTTGGAACACGCAGAATTTAGGGCCCATGTGGCAGGAATTGTTACCTGGTAATGCAATGTAGGTCTAATGTGCTGAAACCTGATGTACAGAGAGCCATGGTCACAAAACTCATCTCAGAGGAACAGTCAGAGGAACCCAGTGCTGGGTGAATACAAAGGAACAGAAAGCTCAGAGAGGAGCAGGCTGTGAAGGAAAAGAGGCAGTTGGGATAAGAAAGATAAAGGCTCACTGAATATTTCCATGTTATACTGAGACAGAAGGGGGACCTGACCCTTGCAGTAACAGGATCTTTGCCATCCTCTCGGTGGCAGAGCCATGGCAAGTTTGGTTGGAAGGGAAGCCTTAGGAATGAGGGTTCTTTCCTGCATCACAGACCACATCTCCACTTGCCACTTGCTTTTCCCCAGAGGTCTCCTGTGTGAGGGACTCTGCAGGACGCAGAGGCACCAAATGCTTGTGCACTGCAAGGTAAGAAGGACCGGGAATCAAAGATCATGCTGGCACCCCAGGCCCCCTGACTGCCTTGTTCACTAGTACAGTTTTTAAGTTAGAACAGTAAAGCTATAACAGGAGCCTTTGAGAAGGGTTTTTTGTTGCTCTCTTTTCCCTCTGCTGGTTATTTTTCTAAATGTGTGTGCACATGAGAATGTTCTTAGGGGTTCATTTATTCCTGTCAGATGAGTTTCATTACTGTAATAAAACTCCACTGTGTGACGGCTTTTATTTCTGGATTCTGACTTGCCATGCTTTTCTGAGGTTTCCCTCTGACCTCTAGGATGTATAAGGCTGGGGAGTGACACATCCAGCATTTGTGAATGTTTTAGAAATACCAGAATTCCAGCAGTTCCTGTCTGGTACATCTAATTTCAAGCTCTAGTAAGACCATGGAAAGAAACTGCAGGTCAGCCCAGAAGGCAGCACTAGGAGAATGCTGATGCTCTTTAAAGCAAAGCATCAATACAGGAATGACCAGGAAGATCAGCCACATCTGACAACTACAGATCCTCTAAAACAGGTGGAGATTTGACACCCAGCAGCCTCCTCTTTCTTTTTATATTTTCCTTCAGTCTTCTGCCGGTGTAGGCACCCAGTTCCTCCTGCAGCAGCAGAGACAGACTTGCTCTGTTAAGGAAACTCCAGGGACAGAGACAGGTTGGTACCAAGTTCTGTTCTTGTACAGCAAGGGCTGAAACACTTATTTTTGGGTTTCCCAAAGGAAAACCAAAGCATATGCCAACCCTCTGCAAGGTGTCCTGCAGAAGTGTAGTAGGTCTGATACTTTTTGAACAGTTACTGTGCAGGATTTGCTCTACCATAATCTGGGTACACATTCTGTTCTGTTAATCTGTTCAACACATTCCTGGTGGTTCTGTGAGTCCCAGAAAAGACGTGTGCATATATGCACATGGCTCTTGTGTGGGCTCTGTTTGGGCCATCCAGCAAGCTGGAGTTACACCTCTGACCAAGCTGCTGCTGCCACTCCAGCCATGCCTGCAAACCTCAAACAGGTAGCCAGTGCTCAGAGGGAATGCACAAAAGTGTCCCTACATACACTGATGCCTGCTTCTCCTTTCCTGTTCTCCTGCCACAGGCCCCTGTTGGAAAGTGGGACTGATCTCTCCTTTTCAAATAGTAGAGGTTTCCATGTGAGACTGTTCAAGTATCCTGAACAGCACCCACTGCAGAGTCATAAACACTTCCTTTATACTGGGCTGTAAGAATAAAACCTGACCTGAACACTGGCTTTTGTGAATTAAGAAGACTTGGACTGATGTTAGTGTCGTTTCTGGTGAAGTCTTACACATAAAACTTAATTTTGAAATGTTTTGGAATTTATAAGTTTCTTTTGGTTGCTAACTGGCAGAAGGATAAGAAGCAATTAGAAATAAAAGCAGGAGGTTGATGCAGATGATATCCAGTAGAAATTACCATGTTCCTATGAGATCCATTCTTGCCCAACATTTTCTATAAATCTGAAAGAGCACTTGGTGGCATGTGAAAGCAGATATGATGCCAGAGTGGACTTGATAGGGATGCTGCTCAAGATGAAGGAAAGATAGAAAGGATAGGTAATAGAAATATGACCTAAATGCCACTGAGTAAGAATCTGCTTAGAAAAAAAACACATGGAGGGCATCTGGTAGGAAAAATAACTCCAGACCCAGAGATTTAGTGGCATGGAGGAAAAGAGATGTGCAGTCCAAAAATTATACTGGACAGCAAGTGAACTTGTCGTGCAATGCAAAGTGGCAGGTAGAAAGGTCAGGGAATTGTCAGCTCTGAAGCACAGGTGACATGTCATCAGGGCACGGAGGCAATGGCCTTTCTCCATGTGTTCCCAGGAGGAAGAAGGGTAGCTGTAGGAATGTTAATGGGAGAAAGTATAGGCAACTCAGAGTAATGCCAAAGACAGGAACAATTAATGGGATGGAAATATATCTTTATAGGTAAAGAATAAAGATAGAAAAATGGTGTGTGGCTTTCACGCTAATTTTCAAATAGTAAAGACAACTGTTTATTAGACTCTCCTGCCCTGCACCTTTGTAATTACAAGATAAGTCTGGACCTTCTACATGTCCACAGAGCCTCCAAAAAGCCATGGTATCAGTGCCAGCACCTTCTGTAAATGAAGCTGGAGGAAACAACACTTTAGGTTAAGAGATGGTGGGCTAAATTCTGCTCTCTTCAGACCTCTGCACTTCAACTACAGTAAATGAATTTGCCCAAGGAGGTATTAAATGAACCATTCTGTTTTAACAGACCAAATCCTTGGTGAAGGCCCCATTCACAACAATTAAAAAGACTGAGCAATTAACAGTATCTATAATTGAGAGTGTAGTGTCTGATTGATTTATATATAAATCCATCATTATCTGTCAAAACATTTATTGTTAGCAGTACAATGTTCACGGCACAGCATTGACAGTGTTCTGCAAAGTACCTGCTATTCAAGCAGTGGCCATTTGTCACCTGGCAAGATCCACTGAATCATATCCCACTGAATAGTTTGAAAGTATTGTTCAACATCCTCCACTATGTCTGAATATTCATTGTCAGATACTCCACTAGCTTTCTCTTTGCACATCTTGAGTTACTGAAATTAGACTGCTTAACTTAATGACTGCGGATCTACCAAATGGCAATGACTGAGGGGATCAGATACATGCAAATGTGAGCACTCTGAACAGTTTCTGGAAACAAAACCTATTTTAAGGAATACATTTAACAAGTGTCTTGGGAAAAGTCGTCTTCTTGGATTTCTCTTGCTATTTTTGGTTGACTTGAAACAGAGAGGAAGAAATACAAGAACAAAAGATAATCGTGAGGTGTGAAACCAAGTCCCTCCGTGAGTATGTTTTATAAATATTTGATATTACCCTCTGCCTGAATGGAGCTTTGTTTGGGGGAATCAGGCAGCAGATGTTTGGCTTTACCTGATAGCTACTTTGGCAGCACATTTTACTTCCCTGTTTCGTGTGACATGGTGCTGAAGTCATATTTTGTATTTATAGGCCAGACCCAAAAGCTGCAGAAGTGACAGAAAGACTTGCATTGACACAGTTGGCTCTGGACCAAGTTCAGCCTCACTGTTTCTCTGAGCAAGGAAGGGACAAATGCTGTTTTCTGCCATGTGACTATTACATGAAAAACACTGCTCCTCATCTTAATTGTCTTTTAAATAGCAGAGAGCCATCCCTATGCTAGTATTACATTTCTATATTAAGACTAAAAACTTAGGAAAGGTTTGAACCTACATCTGTATGTTTTCAAAGTAAACAGGGATATCTGATCATTTTAACCAGAATGTAGTTTCTGTAGCAGCTACTAAAATATTTGTATTGCTTTTGCATTCCCACGTTTGGACTAATATTGTTTTAAGTACTCTGTGTTCATAACGGAGATGGTCGTTCCTGCAAACAGCCATGCAGTGCCAAAGAACATTTCTTAGTGCTATTTGTTAGTGTCTGCTGGCTAGTTAAGCACCACTACAGATGTAAGATAGCCTGAATTCGCTAGAACTTATCCCCCAGAAATAAATCCCTGCTGTAAACAAAACCGGGCAAAAATACTGTTGCTCACATTGAGCTATAAGCTAGTGAGGAGAGCAGCAGGGAGAGGAGAGATTTCAGTATCACAAGTGCAGGGTGGAAGCACTGTTTCATCAATGTTAAATACCTTGGAACAGGACTTGTCACTTGACAGCAGTGACCTTACCTGTCCCACTAACACACCCGTGTGCCATACTGTATCCTGGCAAAGGACAAAAATTCCCGAGCACTCTGTGGCCATTCCTCCTGGAGTCTTAGCCTGCTTATGGTCTTGTGTGGGTTGTACCTTTAAAAGGAAGAACTGGCAGCAAATGAGCTGGAGTCACTTGCAGGTTTTTTTCCTCAGAAAGCCTTCTGACCTTGAAAAGCCTTAAAGCTGCATTCCCCATGAAAAATAACTTCTACTTAGTGCTGAGCACGTGTATTGTTGCTCAGACAAATAGACAAATAACAATGTGAGTACATGCCTTGATCATTTATCCTCCTCGGAGGGCCATAAACCATGAGTAAATGCAACAAAAGCAGAAGATTAATAGTGGCTGCATAATACTTTGCATTTTTTATAATGATTCTCTACAGATAGAATCAGTAAGTGTCACTAATTGGTAGGCACTTGTTCTGCAAGGGGGCCCGATCCTCCCTCTGGTAGAGTTGGAGGCAGTCCCTGGCCCTGGTGTGGGGCGAGCAGGAGCAGGCTCCTCAGGCACTGCAGGGTCTGTGCTTTTACAGATGCCGTAAGTCAGGCAAAGGCTGTGTGCAGTGCCGAGAAAACCCCGGGAGCCTGCACAGACGGTACCGCCCCGCCTGCCTGGGCAGGGGCAGTTGTTGCAAACCCACTGGTGGCTACTCAAGCTGGAGGAGAAATAGAAGGTTGGCCACAAGCCAGCTGCTGAATTTAACATTTATTCAGCTGAGTGACTGACTGGCATAATAATATCATCCTGCAGCATCCCGCTGATTTCCTTCAGATCTGGTTGCCTTTTTGGCTGCCCCTGATCCTTTTCCCCTGTGGATACAGGACTGCTATGTGGGAAACTGCTGGAAAGACTACCTGCCCAGTGTTGTCCAAACACTGTCCAAAGCAGCAAGTCCATGCAGCAGTACCCATACTGACTGTTGTGGAGAGCTGTACAGGCCCAGGAAAAACACTTTCATCAAACTTTTATCAAATTTGCTCTGTTGCTTAAATTGTGGGTTTTTTTGGTTTTTTTTTTAAATCTTACATAAAGAATGAGAGCATATTGTGTCTATTCTAATGCTCTAACTCTGAAATTACAGATCTGCATATATCCAGTATTATGCCAAGTAGAGGTACCCAGGCTTCCTCCCTGGAACAGTGCTGTTTGGGCAGGAAGCTCTGCCAATGCAGCTGTGCTGCTCCCAGTGCCCAGGCAGATTTGACTCTTTATGTGCAGTCTGGGTGTAGTCCATGGGCTCGGACAGTGACCATAAAATTGGTGCTCCGAGAGGGGAGCTGGTACCACACCCAGCACTGCAAAGTCCTCTGTCAGACCTCCCACACTGAGATGATGATGGGCCCAAAAGCCACGAGCTCTGGTTTGGGCTGGCCACTTGACTTTTGAAATTGCCACACATATGTTACACGGCTGCTCCTGCTACCAGCTCTCTGAAATGTCAAGGCCAATGATTTGGGCTGTGCAGCCAGAACTTCCCCAGGTGAACTCAGAGTTATCTCACACGGATTTATCTAAAAAGCTGCCTAGTGGTGGGAATCTTTTTCCGTTTCCCCAAATCCGGAATACCCACATCCCTGTTCACATTCTCCATAACATTTAGTATCTCCCTGTCTCGTGCAATTTCAGGGATCTGCCCTGCTCCAGTCTGAGAATGCCACTGGAATGGCGTGTCCTCTGAAAAGGGAGGATGTGGAACAGATGGAGACAGAGAGGGAGGGCATATGCAGCTTTCCAACCTCTTTCTGTCAGCACCCCTCTTATGGAAATGGATTTTGTCCGTCTGTCTTCTCCCCACTCCTAGTTAAAAGCAGCTCTGTGTCCTATAGAGACCTTGATTGTCTGTTCTTCCCAAGAAGGCAGCAAAATAGGAGAAGCAGCTTGTTAGGCAAGGTAAGGCTCAGAGGAATGTCACTCCACAAATGGCTCTGGCAGAGGACAAGCCCATTAGGGAAAAGCTGTCAGTGTTTTAAGTGCCTCTGTTGACCAGTCATGTGCTCTTTTACTTGTTTTTTTACCTATTGCTAATCCTCTTCATCTCTCCCTTTTCCTGCCTATTCGTACTTTTGTCTCTGTGCAGTGTCTTGAACACAATATGTTTTCAGTCTGGCTTCTTGGCACTGCTGTAACAGAGGTATTTCTGTTACTAAGAGCAGTCAAATAAAATCCAGCAGGCTTGCGATGTGAACATTTGTGGTCAGTCTCAAAACCAAAACCAAAGTAGCAGCTTTGTTCTTTTCAGGCAGATTGTCAATTAGGGCCAAAATTGGTAACGTGTCAGTATGACTTACTGACTCCAGGCTGCTTTTTAAAAAGCATCCAAGATACATAGACCATTACTTGACATGATATGGATATTCGTGCAACATTTACCCTGCAATTATTGAGAAGCTTCTGAACTCTCCGGGATGTTTAACTTCAGAGCTCCCTCAGTTTACTATTTATTTGGTGGCGGCCCACAAGCAAATCAGTATCCCTTATGTGAGGCAAAGCTTTCTAAGAAAAGAATGCAGAACATCACAAAGTCCCATCCACTTATTAAGGGAAGCCCCTGCCTGAGTGAGAATGACCTGAGCATGCATTACTAAACTGTGCCGTCAGGTACTTTTGGGGTAATCGGAGGTTATTGCCTCTGGAAAAAGTGCATCTGAAAAGAGGGACTGGCTGCCAGACAGGCATCTCTAAAGGGAAAGGAGCTTTTCTGCTGCAAACCAAGGAACATATGCTCTTCCCTCCATGCAGCAGTGTACCATAACGAAAGGGAGCAGGGCTTTTAGCAGAGCTGTCCTGGCACACCAAATATACATTTCATGTTCAGTGGCCTAACATGAGTGAAAGAGGAGGGCTTGGATGGGAAACATCTAAAAAGGTGTCAAATGAGGCCACCAATGCACTGTGGATCAGAGCTCAAGTATACTGCCTGAAAAAAAAATTCCCTGCAAACTCCTGTTCCCTTTTCATTTGATGTCTCGCATTCTGTTATTTACTGATGCTGTCTATAGTTTGCACCACTGCATGTTAGGACTTGCTGGAAACAAAAGGAGAGCTTGAGAGAGCAGATTTCAACTTGAATGTCATATCCAGGCCAGTTTCCTTGATATGAACTTTTCAAAATTTCTGGGTTTGGATGTTGCACTCGTTTACCTTGGGAATGGTTTACTAGTACTGATGTACCCACTGCACATCCAGGGAGATCCTTCCTCTGCTTGTTGCTTTTTAAAACTGTACCTCTGTGAGCTGACAGCTGCATCTCTACAGTGAAAATAATCTTTTGCTAGTGGAGTTTCTGTACACTTCCTGAAAATCCCTGCCTACAAATGTGAATCTGTGAGAAGGGAATATCTGATTCTTCCTCTAGGCATAAGCACAGTAGGCTCTTTTCTAGGTAACATGTAGTTAGGGTCAGGGGAACAGCTAATATCCCATGGTTTTAATTTCCTCTGTGTCAAAGCTCTGGAGAGTCAAGGTGGCTACTGCTGTTGTTGATGGAAAAGAATTTCAGACACTGCAGGGTGAAAAATCAGAAATGATACCCAATAGGTAAACGAGTCCCCAAAACTACGTGACCCAGCACATGGATGTGGTAACTCACTGGAAATCAGGAACTGACCCGAAAGAGTCAGTTGGTTGGGCTTGCTACTGCAATTGGAATGAACTTGATATGATTGGCAGGAGGATTTGCCTTCTGAGGGTTTGTTTTCATTGCTGCTTGATAAACTGCACCTGGAGCAGGAAAGGGTTTTGTCTGGCAATCAGGAGAATGGGTCACACATGAGAATTCTGGCTTAAATTTACAGCTGGGAGGGCAGTGCTGTGTAACAGGCCAACGTGAAGGGATGGTGTGAGGCTGTGGGTCTATGTTCCCAGGAATTCAGGGTGAGCCTTTCTGCAATCTGTCCTTGTCTGCCTCAGAGAGATGTGATTTATAAGAGCAGTGTCATAGGGGTTTTTGTGGTAAAGTGTGCACTGTACTCTGAAGGTATTTTGTTGTCTGAAGAGGGCTTTTTGAAAGTGGGGTGTGGGGGTTTTTTTACATCTCTAATTAAAACATGGCTAAAAGTAAATTTCTAGAAGTATGATTAAAACTTAGTTAGATTTTATGAAGCAATTAGAATGGCATTCATAAAGCCTGTGGCCAGATCAAAAATGCAGTTTTATCCAAAGCACATCTGCTGTATCTTTTCTTATTAAAGCACTTTGACCTTCTACTGTGAACAACAGAAGGTTTGGCAGGTGATATTATGTGCTCTAATCACAAAAAAAGTAGGAGAGAGTTGTAATAACCCTGGAGTTCATGGAATTTTGCTTCCAGAGAGTTTGTTATGATTTTCACTTGTCTCTATGAAAACTTTGCTCTAAGGGCAGATTTTCTATGAGTTCAGAAAGAAAACAACCTAAGTGGTCCTGTATGCATATCCCTTCCTTCCATGGCTAACCTGGGCTCAGGCTCATCCTAAACTTACCTAGTTTTATGTGTTTATCTCTTCTATCTAGCTCAGACATAAAAATAGCTAAAAAAAGCTTGAAGACTTCTTTTATTTTTTCCTATCAAAGAGACAACATTTTTCCACTAAATTTTGCCTTGTTAAGATCCTCCCTGACATGACACAGTGGCTGTGAACACAGTTATTTCATGCTATCTGCAAGCTGGTCACACCCAGCTTTAGCTTGTTGCTGAATGATGCCATAGGTTGTCCCTGTGGCTCTTGTCTTTGCAATACCATCCCAGAACACAACTCCCTGGAGAAGGTGGAAGTTGGTCACTTTGGTCTGTGAGAGCGGGAGCTGGAAGGGCACCACTTGTATTAGGTGGTGGAAAGGCTCCTGTGAATCTTCTTTGAAGCCTGTGAGGAAGGTGGGTGGTGGGGTTGCTTCCAGCTGTCTCCAACAGAGAGCTGTTTGTGCTGACTTTCCTCTCTGCCACTGTTCTGACACGTAGACCAACCATGGGCAAAACTAGAAATCCTCAAGTTAGAAAATTAAATACCTCCAGTAAAGCACAGAAAAATTGTTGTGGAGCCAGGTCTTCAGGAGACTGAAGAAGAATCTCAGGAAAGATTCTTGAGCAGGAGAATAGTCTGAGGTGAGGTAGGCTGTACAGTGGCACAGGGCATGGGGCTCTTTCCTCCTTTGTTCTCTCTGTGTGTTGTCAGCACAGTCACAATTATGCAGGTATGGCTTCTAATCATTCCCTTTTAGTCCAAACCTTTACTAATAACAACTCTCCACTCTGTGGATATCCCTGAAAACTCCATTTGAAATGTCTTATAGAGACTCTTTAAAAAGGATGAAAAGCCATAGTGGAAAATCAGATCTTTGATAGAATATTTCCAGTTGGAAACCCTGGACTGTAAGAAAATAGGGGTGGCTTCCAGAAGAAAACATGGATTTTACTTCCTTTCTTCAAAGATAAGATATTGAGCTAAATATGATGCTATATAATGTGGTATTAAGTCACTGCAATCAGGAAAACCTACAGATTTTCTTTCTCTGGTATTTTCTATGCAAAGGTTCTTCTAAGAGAGCTGTTCTTTTTGTAGAAATGGGGTGTGGTGACAGTACAGAATTTCCCTGTCTTTTCCAAGTATTTATCTGGCCCAGGGAGTCAAGGGCAGGCCTTAGACAAAAACACATACCCACCCTTGTCAAGCCATCAAGGGATGGAGCCCAGCTGTGCGTGGGGAGTTGCCTCTGCTGCAGAGTTGAGTCTGATTTGGTTCCCACTAAATTTTCATTCCTTACCCTATGCTGCAGGAGATGGCACGTCCAGCACTCACACTCAAGCAAAGATCTTGCTGCTCTGTGTAGAGATGCCTTGAGAGGGGTCTCACACAAAGCTGTATTTACCTGAAACATGAAGATGTTCTCAGCATCCTGCAGGCACAGATGGCCAAAACACGCCTTTCCAGGCCTCTGCCTGAACTAAGGGAACAGGGGTTCAACTTGCTATGAAATCTGTTGTTAGTTGTGCTGTGGGATGGCGGTTTTACTCCTGTTACAACAGTGGGCAATCAGAGGGACTAAGCATGGGGGTGGTGTTTTGTTTTGGGGGATTTTTTTTTTCCCATCATTTGCTTGATTCTTCTTGTAGTCCAACCTCCCGTTGCCTTTTCTTGAGAAATGTCAGAAGCAGTTCTGGGGTTCTCTTGTAGTTCCAGAATCAAGTCGAGCGGATCCTCCTTCATTGCTGGTGTTTGTAGGAGCCAGAGTCACACAGGTATCTGTGCTGCTCCTGAAAGCAGAGTCCCCATACCAGCACAGCCCTGTGCTGGGGTCAGCTGCTCTGTGTATTTACAGGTGCTGTCAGGTTGTGCATGAGCAGGAGCACCACTGGGCAGTGCCCTGGTGTGTGGTGGTGCCAATTACCCGAAGCTCTGCTCATGTGTAGTGGTTGCCTCTTAAAGGATACCAGTTAGGCAGCAGCATCAGTGCTTGGCAACTTTGCTACTCTGAGAAGTCTCATCTGGCCATGGGATGAGCAAACACATTTTTAATAGTTCTTGTAAATGAAACAACCTGCTGGAGAACTTAAAATTCAGGTCCTTGTATTTAAAAGAAAGCTCTTTCATTATATTCTTCTGTAGTTGAGAAAGTCAAATTAGTCTCCACTGTGCTCTCTGCCTTCCAAGCTCTATGTGAGGGGAGAGGGAAGGACAGAAACTACTTGAAACAGACATTAATGGCACCAAAATGTGACAGAACTGACTCTGTTTGAGTCCTTTTTGAAGTCCTTCAGATCTATCATTGGGTGGCTTTCCACCATCTTCAGTCAGATCTAGCTGTAAGCACTGTTTTCCAACCCTCATCTGTAATTTAGGCACCACCACAAAGGATGTATGAAAGCAAAATAGGAGGAGGGCTGTCCTTTTTCCAGAAGTGATTTCATATGTGTTTCATTACCATAAACCATCCGGGAAACAGGAAAATATGACTCCAATACAAAGTGCATTCAAAACACATCATGAGTCTTTGTTAACGGGTGACCACAGGGGTATTGATCAGTGTTTGATTTGTTTTGCTGTTGTAGCAATGCTTTTCTGTGCTGCCCTGAACACAAGTTTTTTTCTATTTTACTTTTTCTTTTTTTAATTACAGAATCATTCCAGGCCTAGAGTCCTGAGTTATTAAGATCTAAGATGGGGAATTCACCAGGATTGTTGTTGTTTCTTTGCTAAAGCATTATCGTATGAGTTCCTTTATTTCTATCAATACATGTCTGTCTTTGGAAGAGGACACAGTAGCTCATTTTTAAAATAAGATAATAATAACAATTGTTTGTAAATGGAGCATACAAAGGTATAAACTGACTTGGCATCTTTCTCTGGCTTCATCAAAGAAATTACAGCTGTAACATTTATATAGCAAAATGACAAGGACTAGACATCACTCTTTTGAGATTACCATGTTCTTCCAACAGCGAGAATTTCCCAGAATTTATTTTCATTCTGTGTATCGTGGCAAGTGCATAGGTGTGAAACAAATAAATAGTATGGAAGAAACCTTCCGGAGAGAGAGAGAATACATTCTGAGATGGTTATCTTGGAAAAAGTGAAGTCTCTTCAACTGCTGAATAAACCCAGCTTCAGAAGATCACGGAAGCTGTTAATCTCTCATTTTGTTTATGCTTTAATCGAAAACTTTCATTGCATGTTCAGAGGTAATATCTTGTATAGCAGCGATGCTGAATGTACAGCACTATATGTTAAATCTTTTTCATACAGGTTTAGAGATAGTTACCTCTAAATGACAGTCTGGGTTTATTAAGGCTTTGTTTAGCGTCTGGAAGCAGCCCAGGGTGAAGGTAGTTTGTTTTGCCAGCAGCAGTGTCATTAACGTACAGTCTGTTGGAAAATGCTTTGCTCTTCAAAAATAAACTCCAGCATATAGTTGTGGTGAAGTGGACCCACATGATTTGTATGCATTCAAAGCTGTTCTCTTGATTATTGATTAAGGCACTCTTCTGTGAAAGTCAAACATTCAAAACAGAACAGTTGTGGTTGGAGGGTTCCTCTCATTGGAGAAACACTATGGATTTTTTTTCCTCAGATTTACAAAGGTGAAAGTGAGGCAGGACTTGTTGACAGGGTTTTCGTGGGTAGCCAGTGGGATCTACAGAAGAACCAAATTGGATGAGGTACCTGGTTGTGTAAAAGCCAGAGAGAAGACCTTTCTAAAACTCAGCCCTTGCTGAGTGCTTGCAGTCTTAGCAAACATGTCTGAGCTGGCCTGCAGAAAATGCATTTCCACCTCAGAATGAAAATACCACCAAGAACGCAGACCCAGGCTGAACTTCTTGTCCCAACCAGGGCCTGGATAGGAAATGAAAAAGCATAAAATGCTGATGCCACTGCTGAGGAGCGCAGGCCAGGCATATTTTCCACTGTAAATGACTTCTCTGGATGCCCTTGCTGTGGGCAGAGATGCAGGCCTGCTGCTGACCCCAGTCTCTTCCTGCAGCACTGTGTGTTTCAGACCCACTGCACACAGAGGCTCTTGTGGCTGCTGTCACGGGCTGCTGCAAACACTCACCCCTCTGAAAATGAGAAGCTCAATTTTACTATTGGTCTGTATGCCAAAGGATCCAAAGTCTTGGAAAAAATTAGGTGGATTTAATGTTTTTCATTCACTCTTCTTGTTTCTCTGTGCAATTCAAAAGGAAGGGAACCTTATGAGAGCCAGTGTTTCTCATTTTTGGGGTATCAAAGATTACTTCTAAAAGCAACTGCAAAGAGTATTTCACATCTTTGCCTAAAAGTTTATTCTTCTATCTCTTCTTGCTTTTTTCAACTGTCAAATACACATCATGGCATGGACCAAGACAACATATATTAGTTCTTTTTTTTGCCAAAGCTTCTTATTTTTTTAAACAAGAGAAAATTTTGTCTCTACTTAATTGATAACTAACCAGTCTGCTGAGGCTTCAAATAATCCACCAGAACCCCCCTAAAACTTTTTACCTCATCTATCAGCAAAGTCTGATCTATTGATGTGAACAAGCTCTCTGGAGTGATGTGGTTTTCAGCCGGTAGGAAGGTCTCTTCTCATCTCCGTGTCTGGATGTGGAAGCAGTGACTGGAGGGGACTGAGGGGACTCGACAGGCTTTGCTGTGTCTCAGAAACATTGTGTTCCTCAGAGGGAAGTATTTCTGTTGCTTGTCTTGCCAGGGAAGTGCATCCATTTAGTGAACCCTGCCAAACCCTCAGTGTCTTGCATTAATAGCAAACAAACAGACTAACATCAGCAGACCCTGGGAAATGGGAGATGACAGCCAGCCGGGCTCTTTGGTGGTACACGACGAAGACTAGGGGCTTGTGTAACCTTAGCACGTGAGCCCAGCATTACTCTGCTGTACAGTGGATTTCCTGGTCACTGCACAGAGCTCCCCACATGTTGTTTATCCTTTCCCTTGCCCATGGATGGGATTGTCTCGTAATCAGTGACAGACACAGGGATGGGTTTTCTGTCTCTTGATCTCAGGGGGGAAGCGTGATGGAAGGAGAGGAGTGCACATCATTTCAGGCTTTAGGCAGATGATGTTTAAGCTGGATGGCTAAAATAAGATCCAGCCCAGGCATACTGTTGACAGCACTCAGGGAAAATTCCCAGGGACAGATTCCAGCTAACCCTGGTGCAGCCTGCCCACCATAACTGCAAGTCTAACTGTTGGCAGCTCGAGATGTGTGCAGAGCACTGAGCTCTCCTGTCTCTTTCGTTTTTCCCCAGATGTTTATTTTAAATAGCCCTTTCCTCTTATGCACGTCTGGTTCCACATGTTCCCGTGTTAAAGTCAACATAAGGTTCCAAATAAATCCCCGATGCAACTGTGACAGCTTCATTGAACTTAGTGACAACTGCTCCGAGCTACAGAGGGTGGTGACTTCATTGGAAACTACAGCAGGAGGAGGAAACCGGGATGGAAAAAGGAGGTCTGGTTTTGAATTTCTCTCGTTGCAGGCTTAGGGCATAAGTATCCAGAGATCCCAAGGACGGTTAATCCACATTAATTTCTGATGCGAGTTACTTCAAATGCAGGAACCTAAACTTTGGAAATTAGGCTGCCTAATACGTTGTGACATTTCAGTTTTGGGTTTTTAAGAAGTGTTTGGGCAACGTGTTTAATGTACTTTAACTGCTCAATGGAGCCCCTGTATCATTGTCTACCATGGGCTCTCAAGTGGATATAAAACCTTAGAAACAATGTAGTATTTACATACATCCTATACATGATGGTACTGTCACCGTGGGCTAAGCACAGAAAAATGTGCTTGTTTTGTTTAGGCATGATTTTTGTCTGTAGGATATGTGGAATTTTTTCCAGGTGCTGTTCTTCACTGAGCTTACATTTGTTGAATTTCAAATATTGGCAATTGATGACAGAGCCTTTAATTTTTCTTCAAGGTCAATCTGTGCTCTTTCACTTGGGAAATCCCTGAAAAGAGTTTTAGGGCTATAATCTCCAAAGATGAAAATCCATGGGTTTTAATGGAGTTGTGTCAGCAGGGAACTTGCTTGTTGGATTTGGCAGAGCAATGGAGACAGCCTGATGGCAGTAGCTTCTGTTGTTGTCCCTGCAGAGAGGAATGAGGACATGGATAATCCTCTTCAAAAAGGATTGGACTCTCTCTGGATTCCCCACACAGAATTTCAGAATGAGTTTCATGCTGCATCTGTATTTCTCTGCAGAAAAAAAAAAATGTAGCTTAAGTCTAGATAACTGAAACCAGTTAAAAATACATATTCACACACACATCCCATTTGGGATGCAGGAACAGAACCCATGAGTAGGAAATCAGGTATCAGCAGTAATGTGCTATTACAGGGAGTACGTGGGGCAGAACACAATCTTGGCTTCCCATGAGGAGGAGAAATGTGCAGTGTTGGGCTTCTGTTTGAGGAGCCCAACAGGAAACACTGTCCTGTGTCTTGTGTGCTTTGGTGTTGAAATACGGCTCATCTGTAGGCTGTGATTTAGAGAGTGGCCTGTTGTCCAGTGCAAGACACCAGTCACAGCCTGTTAAAACAGCACCCTTGGTAGCAAGGGGTCTGTGCTGCCCCTCAGCTGACACTGGGCTTTCTGCTGCTGCTTCCAGGCAGCCTCTGGTTCCCACTTAGGCCATTTAAAATTGTGTGGGCATATTTACGTGGGCTGTCCTGCAGTACTGAGGCATCCTCACCCTCCTGGTCCTTATAAACATGGGGTTTGCACACTGGGATTGATCAAAGCCTTGGCATCCTGTGTCACAGAATTGTTCTCTCTGCCCTCGCTGCAGAAACTCTGTAGATCAGAAAGAGCACTCTAGATATCTGTTGTTCTGCTTTAACACAGGTTTTTACAGCCTTCTGAGTACCTGTGTCCTCCTCTTGCAGGGAATACGGTGGGGTTGGTATCTCTTTATGAAGTACTATAGTCAATAGTTTTATTTCATACAGTCCGATGTCTCCAGACATATGTCAGTTCCTACCTGTAGGAACCCAAATATGTGTTTTGCATGTTGTTTACATAGAGATGTATGTACATAAAATCATACATGCATCTTGTATGGAGAGTTTGTGGATATCTGTACTGTGGGTGTGTTTGCCTGTATAAAAATATTTGAAAAGATAAATTAGAATATATTTCTGTATAGGGCTTTTTTCTGTAATGCTGGTAGGTTCTAAGAAGGATACACCCTGTCAAAATTACCTCACAAAGTGTCTAGAAAAGATGGTCTTTTAAACATCTTAAAAGTTCCATGATAGTTGCAGAAAAGCCAAATGAAGTGGTGACCTCACAGCAACACCAATGATCCAGAAAGCAGGAGGTATAAGGTATAATTTCCATGTGCTGTAAGTTAATATGGGCACAATCCCACATGCTTTCCATGTACATATGTGCCTACACTCCTTCAAACTTCATTCTGAACACTCAGCTGTGGCTGTATGGAGCTTCTCCATCTTCAGCTTTAGTTTTCTTCTGAGTACTGAGAGGGTCTAAATGACTTTGTGTTAATTGAAATAAATTATATTTTTCCTCAGACCTTAGATGGCTTTAGACAGTGAACAGATATCACTTCCTCTGTGAGGGAGAGGGCAGAAGAGCAAACAGTGTTTGCATCATGTTCATGTGAACTAACCTCAGCTGCTGTACAATGCCATGAAACCTCTCAAGCCCAGTAACCCCAACCTCTATTAATCTTTCATGCAACCAGAAACAGAAAGGTGCAGCGAAACAGCAACTGCAACCCGAGGGCATGGCAAGTGGCTTTAGGTGACTGAAAGGAGCTGGGTTCAGTAATGCTTCTGCTGCTGTGTCCTAGAAATTATTTGTGCCAAATACATTTTCATTAATGTTTATTAAAAAAAAAAAATCCAGGAAAAAAAAAAAGGATTTTTGGCTGTTCAAAAAGCTGCCTTTGCTTCTCCTTCCTATCACAAGTGAAAAATATTGACTTGCTCCAGTCAGAGGCTGCAAGTTGTGCATGTTTATTGCTGCATTTTCTGATAAACTGAATCTGCTAATGGTAGGTAACACTGGGAGAAAATTAAACTCTACTTCTGTGAAAAATATAAACTCTAGCCACTGACTATATTAGCAAACACTGAATGATAATAGGCTCCCGTAATAAAGCATCAGTTAAGCTTGCTGTAACGAGTGCTTGTTGCAAATCAGGACCACAGTCTTGTGAGAGAAAAGTACATGAGGATATTTTTAATACACTAATGAAGTTATGCCTTAAATGAAAAGACATATTTGCATAAGTTTGCTTTTACAGGAATAACTAAGTGCAAAGTAAGTTTGAATGAGAGTGTTCAAGAGGAAAGAGGGCCTTTGTATGAACTGTCAAACAAAATTCCTCTTAAAAATTCTTATTTGTTGAGTTCCTGAATGGCTGTTAGAGAGTGGAGTCTGGGGAGCACTGAAATGAAACCTGCCCATAAGGAGGAAGGAGGGGAAAACAGATGCCCATTTGACTAGAAGCGTGAAAAGTGTGTACAGGGGGTCAAAGACTGTCAGGACAGAGAAGAAGATGAGATGCCTGGTCTGCCAAGACACACCACCTGTCTGAAGTGGCAGAACAGATTGTAAAGCACTGGTAGAGGGGGGAAAAGACATGCTAATACTTATTATTTTAAACAAAGAGTGCGGTGTAAGGAGCCAAATAACTGGGGGAGAGAAGGTGGAGTGTTTGACAGCGATTTTTGTTGTTGTTGTTGTTGTTTTGGTTTTTTTGTTCAACTTAACAGAGGGTGAAATGACAGCTTTGCACAGGGGCAGTGCTGCTGTGCTCAGAGGGCTGAGTCAGCTCAGCAGTGGCCCAAACTGCACAGGTCCACCAGCAACTGTGTGAACGTCATCATTCAAGGGCCTCCTGGTTCTGCCATGAAATCAGCATCCCACAAAATACTCTGTTTTGTGTTCTCTGTCTCCAGGCTTTGGTTCAAGCATTCAGGCTCTAGGTGTTTGGAAGGCCCCAGTTTCTCTTGATGGGTGTGGTGAGTCTCTCAAGCTGGTCTGTGTTCACATTACGTTTAGGAGTATGGATCCCCAGTGCATTTACTTTTTAGTCCACGTGCTAAGAAGTACAGAGCACCTGGTTGGTAGCTGAGCAACCTTGCTGGGCTGGTGTGGAGACCTGGTCCAACATGAGCTGTGCTAGGCAGAAGGAAGGGCAAGCTCTAGCCAGGTCTCCGCCATCAATCATCTGCTACACAAACCACACTGACAGCACTGCGTGGGGACAGGGACGGAAGTTTAGGGATATTGCTTCTCCTTTTCTTATTTAAATGTAACAGTGAGTCTGGTAATTTATGTTGTGCAGTGAAGATCTTAGATTGTACGTTCTTGAAAGGTTCTTTTCTCTGAAATTCCTCGTACGCTGTCTTTACTCTGGCTCCAGTTTAACTGCCTTGGCTGACTGACTGAGGAACTAGCTAATAGCCAGGATGAACTTCATGTCTGTTTATATGCTTGTGGCTTTGGTGTATAATGTAATATGATGGTGTCCCCTGGGACATCGTGGGAAAGTGTAAAAACCAATTCCATACGCATGTTTGCAATATCAGAAAGTCACCTTGATCAGGTTGGGCAGGCTCGCATTCTTTTTATAGTAGGACAAGTAAAACAAGATTATGTTTCTCAGACTCTTTGGATTAAGAATTTCTTTCACATGAGTAAATATTTATAGAAGTTGTATTTAGTGGTTTCTTCACTGTGGAAGGATAGCTTATTTTATTTTTTAATGAGGCTTCTACAAACTGAGACAGCTTGGTAGACCCAACTTTTTTCTGTTTTAACCATGTATACCAGGGTAAACAAAATAAAATCCAAAATCAACTTCAGTTCTGGCTTTCTCAATTGCCTGATTAAAGGTTTATAGGGATCTTTAGGTAGATGTGTTTAATGACACACCTGACTTCTGCTGTATAAAGTAAACCAGCATGTTCCCTGTATGCAACAGAAAATACTTTCCCAGAAGTTACCCAGAAAAGGCCAACTTCTGTTTTGCTGTTCTTACAGAAAGGATGATATTCCAGTGCTTCTTTTGCCAGGTTATTAGCGATGGTGGAAAACGTGACTGGAGGCACCTGAAGTGTAGAGTGACTAAAGGTGAGCCGTGTGGCAGCCTGTGTCCCTGCAAAGGCACCAGCAGTGGCTCTGGTCCCAAAGCCCTTGTCCTGCCTCTGAGAGTCCCCCCCACACAGGAGGATCTGTTAGAGCCTCACATCCTTCCTGCGTGTCAGGAAGCAGTTTGCAGAGCACTGTCATCTTGATCCTGCAAGGTGTTCTGAGGCTGCAAGAGATGAGCAAGCACATGGACCCTGTCCCAGGGAAAGCATGAAGAAAAGTGGCATGTGGAGGAAATAGAGCTGAGTTCGAGCTGTGCTCTTTCAGAGTGATCAGCAATAAGTCACAAGGTCCTTGCACATTCACTTCCTTAGTCATAAATAGTGAAATTAAACATTTGGCTGGACACAAGGAAGTAAAAGCAATTCTCAGTGCCCTGGGCATGGGACCATTCTGGGCCTGAAAAGCTCTAAGAAGTTCCTCTTCATTCAGTCCCAGTTACTTCTGCCTATCTGAACACAAACTCCTGCAGCCTCTTCCCAGGCTTCCTCTTCCTGAAACAAAGTCATTTCCATTTGGAGCCCTCCAAGCCCCATCCACCATAAGCTTTCCTTTGACCTGCTGGGTGTGGACAGTTTCCCCAGAGCACACTGTCCTGCCCACCCTCCCTTTACCAGACATGACCAACAATTAAGCCAATTAAGCTATATGCAGGATTAAGTCTATAGGACCAGATTCACAAAGGGACTTCGGTGTTTGAAATGGGAATTAAGCTGATTATCAGCATATCGCTCTCATTATACGGTCTTTGAAACTTTCATAGCCTTGTGCTTGTGCACATTTCCTCTTGGAAAGTTCCTGTGTGCTCCGAGAGGGAACAGAATTCCATTTATGCTGCCCCCTCAGTGAGAACTGCCCCAGGGTGAGTTGTGGGCTGGGGGTAGCCAGCCCCCACCTCTCCCATCCCGTCGTCAGGATCCATGAAAAGCACTCTTCCCCGCATCCTTGCAATAGGCTCTCCTTGCTCTGTGACGTAGGAAAGCCTGTTTGAACCATCTTGTTTCACACCTTTATGTGGAAAGTCGTCAGGGAACAAAAGACATTTCTATTGGGAAAGGCTCACAGAGCTTTTCTTTCATGTGTGACAGATGCTTTCAGAATACATTTGAGAGAATCTGCATAATTGATACACAACACCAGTGACCCAGCCTGAATGACTTAAAGTCTGTTTTCATCTCGTGTGGTTCAGAAGCAGCCAGTAGAATTTGTAAGGCTCCATTCAGATGTACAGGTCTCCATGCTCTCTAGCAATGGGGACCATGTAAATACCTGAGGACAAATACCCTGGGTTTCATTAGAAGGTAAAATCCGCAGGGTGAAACATGAGAAATCAAATGCGATAAGGAAGTGATTGTGAGCTGGTTATGCATAATGTCAGCCACAGCAGGCTGAGGAGTAATGAAAGGAGGGGAAAATGATGAGCTCTAAACTGCAGCGATTGCCCTGTGAGCCTTAACTGCTGCAAGACATTTCCTTCCCTCTGTCAGTCCTAGAAAGGCTTAGCAAGCTTTTTAATAAAAAGCCAACATGGAAATTTTTTTTACAAGGTACACCGTTCAGAGTGTTGTTTCTGTCAGCAGCGTGTTGTACTACCCCTCCCCCTTTGGATTTTCATTTTCATCTGGGCATAAAGGCTCATCCCAGAATGAGGAGAACTCAGGTGAATTAGTTTCCTCTCATTTAACAGAAAGTGTTTGAATTGCCCAGGCTGTGAGCTTGATGATTCTGGTCAAGACTTTTGGAGAGGCTGTAAGTTTCCCAAGGATGAGAGTTAGATAAACATTATGTTTCATTTTACAGACATTTTGCAGATCATTACTTTGCTTGTTAATGGTTCTTCCTTTTTTTCTCTGATTTTTCTCATTCCCTAAACTCTGTGAATTACTACAGTGGTCATGCTTGGTTTCCAGGGTGTGTGGGACTACAGCTCTAATGGGCCAGTGGAGCTCTGCTTGGGGTCCCCAGGAGGGCCTGGCCTTCCCAAGGGTCCCTGTAATAAAGACTTCAGCAACCTTCAGTAGAGTCTGAGAGTTCTGAAAGGAAGACATCCAGAGTCATGCAATGCTCATTTCCAATAAAGTGGGTTTATCCCATGTTCAACTCCCTGAGTCACTGCAGATCATTGGATGAGTTGCTCTCTTGTCATCATGCTCCATTTAAATTGAGGATAAAGTGTAGTAGTGTAGTATTTCTTCACCTGCCAGGAACACTGGCTTTGCACTTAGTTTCTCCAACCTTCCTGTGCGCTTTCTGGTGCCTCTGCATGAATGGCTCTTGCTGGGCACCCTCGAGGGATGGGCTGCAAGACCATCTGGTTGGATCCAGTGTGGCAGGTCCCAAGTTCTTAAACACTTCATGGCAGCGCAGTTATTGTACCTGTAAAGTATCAGTGTGGTGAGCAGGACCAGTCCCAAAGACAACATTTGTTCCCTTTCCTTCTCTAGTTTCAATTATGTTTCTGAAGTCACAGGTATTCTTCTGTTGCAGTTCTCTGTGTAATGACAGAGCAAAGACATCTCACAGAGACTGCACAGAGAAGCTTGGGGGAATATGGAAATCACACTAAAAATGATCATTATCAGTAACCATGAATAAGTTATCAGCACCATTCAGCCTAACATTATAATTGCTATAAATAATTTTAAGACACATTTACGTTTAGTGGCCAGTAAGAGTGAGAAACTTACAATTTAGTTCTGACAGGCACATTAGCAAGTGCCTCTTTACTAAGTGCCTTGGTACACAAAGCTCTGCGTTACTTGCTGGCCCTGTTGACTGAGAAAGCAGTGTCATACACCACGTAGGGCTGCTTCCACAAGCCAGGTAGGTTTTGTACAAGTGAACCCAATGTGAACCAGTTACAACCAGAATGCAGCCAACAAAGGAAACGGGAAGCCTGAGCTCTGAGTTTCAGGTCTTCATCTTATTCATGCCATCGGTGAAGAGACTCAAACCCCTCTTCCTCTTCCAACCCAATCCGTTCCGTGATTCCCCACAAATGGTCAGGGTGTGCCTAACTCCTACAAGCCAACTTGTGCAGCTCCAGGACAGGCTTCTCCAGACATTCTGAAACTTCCCAGATCCCTATCCCGTGGGGTGGCACACTCCAGGAATTTGGCAGTAACAATTTTGCATTTCCCTGAAGGAGCAGAGCGGTGCAATGCTATCTGTAGGTTACTAGAGAATCAGCGTCATTGCTTGCTACAGGAACATATGTTTGGGATAAAGGGACGAAGTTACAAAGGAAAGAAACTACATAGCATGTTTTCAAAGTTAATACTGAATAAGAGAGATTCTCTTTAACTTCTGCAGCTTTTCACTTGCTTATGAGGAGGCTGGTTAGCTCTTTGAACCTCATCTAGGCTTAATGTGTCCTGGAGAATTCTTGAAGGAATGTCTTTTCTACTCTTGTTTGAAGTCGTGTCTGTGCTGCCCAGGCCACATGATTATTTTCTCTTTTCTTTCAACCAAATGGAAAGATCCAGCATTGTTTTCTTTCCCATTCATAATTCTTGTGTTTGGAAAGTTGACATCATCTGATCATGAAGGTGTTTGTGTCCTTTTGTCTCCTTCCGTAACATTTTGATGACTGTGCCTATTTCTGTTCTTTTTCTAGATTACACATTGCCTTCATCTTTGTGCTCTTTTCTGTTCATTATGGAATCTTCAGACATAGTAGAAATATTTTATAAATCTTGTATCACAACACTTTGTAATTCTACCTGCATTTTAACAAGAGAGGTAAAATTTACTACTGGCAGTCTGTGGAGTTCAAAACCACTATTCGGACGTGAAGGAATTAAAAAATGGAGATGACAACACCTCTTATAATTGTTACAAGATCGCATTTAGAGTCACCACGGCATGCAGTATACAAGAAAATGTGTTACTTTGGCTAGGAAACACTGCACCTGCATAATTCTTTGTTCAAATCTCCTGCAATATTAGTCTAGGTGCTTGTATTACAAAAAAATTTCACTGTGATTAAGTGGAATTAGTGGATGATACAGTACTTAATGCAGAAGTAATAATATGACTTCCCTCATTAGTGCAGGACTGCTATAGCTTCTTAATTGATTTTAATCGGCATTTAATTAGAAAATGTGAATCCCCTGTGGCTAGTTCATATTTTACCCTATTCTAAGGTGGACTATTATTTCTTATCTACAAGTGGCATTGCAATTTCAGGTTAGGAAAAAAATGAAATCTTTTATTTGGCTTGTGACCTTTGAGGCTCTCCCTGTACGTCAGAGACTTGGGCTGTTTATCAGCCCTAAGCCTCTAAAGGTCACCCTCACCTGTCTCAGGAAAGAATCCCTTTTTCTGTCTCAGCTTTTCCTCTGGAGAAGAGTTTCCTGGTGTTGAAGTACCTCCCAGGCTCTTGTACTTGTACACCACGTATCCAAGTATTTCTTGGGGAAATGATGCAAGGACTTTGTGTCCAGAACTTGTGGGAAGATACGGACAAAAGTTTTATCACCTCTGTAAGACTGAAAATACCCGTGAGTCCATATATTGAAAGGGTGGTGAAAGGCACTCAGTGTAATACTATACTGTTTCAGCTCCAGAAGGAATGGCTTGAAATAGAGAGGGAGAATATCCTGCTCTTGGAATGAATAGCATAAAGAAGTCCCTGTGCTAGCGTGATATGAAAGTTTTATCGCATTCTGGATTTTCAATTGTGCTGTATTAAGCCATATTAATATTTGGTTTTTCTAGGGCAGTCGAAAATCATTGATAATGATGAATTTTTCATTTACACTAGTGCCAAATGATCAGCCTTAGTGCTCCAAGGTCAGTCAATCATTCCACTCTAGTGGAACATTTCTGCCTTTAAGGCAAATGAAACTTTTTTCTCTCTGTCTCAAGTGTAGATAACGTATGGGACAAACTCACTAACAGCTCATCGTGTGTGCAATGGCTGTTGCCCTATGATCCATCAACATACCCAAAATGAAAAGTGATTTCCCCAGAGACTCGGGGTAGAGCTGCTCATAGGTTTTTGTTGTGTACCTGAATGTAGATTCTCTATTAAGCAGCCAGATGAAGCAGAATCTCTCCACCCAGCCATGGTGTGACTTGCTAAGAAGGAAAAAAAAAAACCCTAGAGCCTAATCCAAATGTGGGTATAACACATGGAGATCTTGATTCCAAGGGCATTCAGAACAGTAATCCTTCCCACCACTAGAACAACGTGAGCTCATGCTAAAGCAAAACTGTATTTAAACAAAACAATCTCCTAAAACATTAATCCTAGTAAGTTCATTTTGTAATGGAAACCTACAGGGTTATTGCCCAAATTGTGGGTTTGCTGTGAATTATGTATGGTGTGGATTTCTTAACAGTCATTTGCCTCAGTACAGCACAAGAGAAGGCAGGTGTGGCTGCCCTTAAACCCTGCTTACATCATCACCTCCAAGCAGAAGCATCTGACCCTTTGTTTTCTGGCTTTGTTTGGCATGGAAGTGTAACTGCAGGGATTTTTCTGTGACGTTCACTCATTTTGTCCTTCTTTTAATATTGCTGCTCTGAGATTGGTGGTATATTGAAACCTGAGTAATTACATCTGCCTGCATGGTGTGTTTAGCCTTACAGCACAATATTCCTTCCTTTGCTTTATGTCTTTTTTTATTGCCTGTTTTCTGAAGCCTTTGAATTTAGCTCAAACTGTAAGGTTGAAAACTGTTGATTTCTGAAAGGTAAAAATGAACAAACAAAAACTCCTCCAAAGCTCACTAAATCAACATATTTGTCTGGAAACCAGCACCAACAAAAAGGTTGCTGAGGAGACCTCTGCTTCTTTCTGCTTCATATCCATGCTTTGTGCTGCTTGCCTATCCTGCTTTCCCCCTTTTAATTTCTTTTTTTAACAGTGTGTCTTTGTTTCTTCTCTCCCACCTGCTAGTGCATTTTTCATCTCCCTGCTGTATTTGTCTCCTGTACCTCCTTCAAGTTTTCCTCCCGAGGAACCTTCCATCCTGAAGACAGCATTTTTTTAAGAGAACATCTTCCCATAAAATACCAGCAGACCAGGTTCTTGATGCCCTGTAATGTTGGAAATCAGACACAGTGAGCAGGTTTGACCAGAAACTGTATTATTTTTCTACTAGCATTTTACTTTTGTTCTAACCCACTTAGGCTGGCAGGAATAATTCCAGTGCAAGGCCTGATGTGAACAGTAGTTGGATCTCAGGCTGGTTTAGTGAGGAAATGCTGTAAATCCACTCCAACAGGTTGGTTGTTTTGGACTTCAGCACAGACTTCTCACACCATTTTTTGTCCATCTCTGTGATGGTTCAATGAGTGAGGTGCCCAAATCTGAGGTCATGCAATCTCCAGTTGTCCTTGTTGGTGTCTGGGCAAGCAGTTTTCATTTTGCATCTGTGTTATTGGTTGTGTCTGGACATCCTTAGGCATTTGAAAGCACTTTAGCGCTGGTCTAATTATGCTCTTACTAGGGGCAATGGTAGAACTGCTGTTGACCTCACAGGAAAGAAGTTTGACAAATGCCGAGTGGTTTTGAAAAGCCCAGTGAAGTGCTCTACAGTTGCCCTGCTATTCTGGAGCAGGAATGAATAGGGATGTTAAGAGAGCTGCTTAATGGCCCTTCTCAGGTCGCTGCTGCAGTGGTGGCTCTTGCTTCTGCCAAAGCCAGTGGGGAGAGTGAGCATTACACAGGAGCTGCTCTACGTGAACTGCCCCTGCTCACCCTCAGATCCTACTTCACACGAGATATTTAAGATTTATTTTTAAAGGCTCTTATAAATGTAGTTTTGTGGTGCACGTGTCCGAGGCGAAGTCAGAACCTCACACCGGCCACGTGTTGTTCTGCAGCAAAGACAAACGGCCATGAGAAGCATATGGGACGTTGAATAAAAATGCAGTGCCTGAATCTGCTCTGGAGACAAACTTGTGAAGTGGCTGTTGTTCCCCGTGTTTCTTGAAAATGAGAATCTCTTACTAGCCCAGAGTGGAAAAATGCATTATGTTTGTATGTAATAAATGTGTTTGTCTTTGAAAAATCTATTTATAGGCCTTGTCAATGGCAGCTGTTCAGCCCACTGTCTCACTGCTACCTGCCAATTTTCTCTTTATGCTTCTATCAACTGGAGCTTTGGGATTCACAGTTTATTCTAATTCATTCTTAATGATAGGAAGCCAAAGTCTCTGGTGTCACTACTTGTGAGATACTCTGAAGCACTGGAGTCAAACTTCATATGGAGAAGGAATTTTTTTTTATTTCTTTGTACTTCTGGATGATTCTTATACGTACAGAGTCTCAGGATCACAACCGGTGTCAGAACAGAACGTGTCAGTAAGAATGAAGTTTTGCAATCTGCATTGTTTTAAAGGACTTTGACTCTGTCCATCTATGATAATTTTTTGGTCTCAGGGATATTCCTTTAGTCTTTTAGACAGGGGCTAAGTAAAGGTTGCTGTCACTTTGCTGAGGCAAACCTGTGTATTTCTGAGATGCGATTCTGTTAAAGGGTTATCTGAGTCCTATCTCAGATGTTGTTTAGCAGTGTAGGGAAACGCTTGCTTTTGTAATGCAGATTTTTAAGCAGAGTTAGTTGTCACTTCTCCTTTCATTATCTCTGAAACTTTGTAGAGCACCAACTTGGCTTTAGAGGCACTGATGGGAAGTCTGTGAAAAAGTTTAGCACACTTAAGGGAGGTAGAACAAGATCATGTGGGTCAGGAAAAACATTATTTCTGAAATACCATTTTCCATTATATGTCTCAGTAGCAAGTGCTGCTGCTGTTCTGTGTGTGAGGGGGTGGAGGTGACTGCACATTTGTGATATTTAGTTGATCTATTCCAACAAACTTGGCTTTATTTCCTCCACACAGACAGCATGTCAAAGGAAGATGTATTTAGCAAGAGGCATCCTACTGAAGTTAAAATTAAAAGCTATAAAAAGAGCTGACACTTGGAGTTAGGCAGAAGAAACAATCCTTTATTGTCCCAATGAGGTTGAAGCATGACAGAAATGAAGGCTCAGTATGAATGAGTTAATACCAACATCTAGTGCCTTGCCATGTTCTTAGAGCTGTTCAAGGGTGTTGAAAGAGAAAATGTAGTCTCGGGTCAATATCATGATATCATTGGGTGCAACATGCACTGGTGTCCAAGGGAATTGTGCTGTTTGTGCCAGGATTGAATTGAAAACTTCATGGTTGGTTGTTTGGTTTTGTTTTTTTTTTTTTTTTTCCCATTGCTTGGATGTGCAGATAAATGCAGTAACAGAAGACTGTCAGAAAATTAACAGAAAAATTATCAGCGGATATCAAGACTACAGCATTTCTCCTATCCTGCTTGTATTACCCTTGAGCAGCCAGGAAAGCTATAAAAGAAAACAAATTGTCTACTGTAGCAAACTGACTGCTTTAATTTCTACTTTCATTTAGGGATAGATATTTGAGAAACATTAAATATTCCTAAGCTGTACAAAAGCACCACTTCAGTCAAGCCCAAAAGAAGAGAAAGAACAATAGGTGAAAATGCAGCAGACTCAAACAGAGAAATTAAATTGATGTCCTGGAAAAAGACACAGATCAGGGAATCCTCTCACTGATGGGTATCCAGAAAGCACAGAGGCATAACATGGTCAAATTCAAATATTCCTTTATGCACTTCCTCCTCCCTCCCCCCTTTTTAACCTGAATTTTAAGAGTTCTCTGCCTGAGATTATTTTCCTTCTTTCTCTGTACTGAGGGTCTTTGTAGAAGTGCAGTAAAAACACAGAAAGGAAATGGAGAGTCTGCTGAGGACAAGTGACCTAATTTATGGCTTTATGTCCCAAGTCTCACCAGAATGTCCAAGGATAACATCAGCTAGCTCACTCACAGTTACTAATTATGAGAAAGCTTGGCAGGGTGACCTGAATCTTTTTATTAGACCTGGTAATATGACTAGGGGAAAAAGGGAAATATCTGGGGTAAATGAGATCTTCTGCCAGTTCATATAAAATATATGATTTGGATTGTTGGAAGATGCAACAATTCTGGGCTTCCTGACAAGCCCCCGTTGGTTACCACACAAACCTTCCGAACTACCACTAATGTATGCACAGCAGCTTTGGATAATTTATTAGTTCATGTTCTAAGATGCAGGGCCTTGAATGGACGTGACTTCCAGAAGGTGGGTACCTGGTAATTTTGGGGAACATGAACTTTGAGACAATTTGGAGTGGGTTTGTCAGAGTCGTTGGAATTAGATCTGCATCTGCTGCTTGATGAACTGGCCAACACACAGTTGTGGGGGAGAAATAAGGGAAAGGTACAAGTGCAAGTTAGGAAGTTGTGAAAATCACTAGTTACATAATTTAAAGAAACAATTATCTGAGAGGGGGGAGAAGAGAAGGCAATATGGCCTTTTCATGCAAAAGAAAACTCCGCAGCAATGCTGAAAAAAACCCAAATGGCAAGGTCATTAGATTGACAATGAATAATAGAGCAGCTAAGAAAGGCAATTGTGTGCTTCCATTCTTAAGAAAGCCATTTCTTCTGGCAACCAACCATCCCAACCAGAGACTGGAGTCTTATTAGAGTAGGAAATGAGTTGTTCTGCTGACTTCACGCGTGTAGTGAATTGGCTGCAGAACTTCTACAACAAAGTTCTTTTCAAACAAGGAGCAAATTGCAGATGAGATCCGTTAATATGCCTCACAGCACTCAGCTGTGTCAGTACATGCCAGAATGTGCACAACATATGGAGTTTAGGTATGGATTTAAACGTGTTAAATTTGACTCTCAAATTAGATTGATTATGTTAGTGCTAGACAAATATTATCTGAAAGGACACAAACACAGTCGTTATCAAAATAAAGCACCAAGCAGAAAGATGGATGTAGTGTGCCCAGGCTTAGCTGATTCCTGTTCTGAGCTTTATCAGGACCCTGAAGCTGTGCTGGTTTCTCACTTGTGCAAAGTGATTGTACTGTGTGATGGCAGCAAAGTCCCACGGATCTGATTGCAAAGATTAGTGAAAGGCTCGGTGTTATTAAACCTCTCTCATTCTTCCTCCGTTTTCCACAGACACAAAAGAAGTATATTTTGAGATATAATAAGAAGAGACAAAACTCCTGTTTTCCTGTGCAGGGAAGGCACGGGATATGCCGTAACTCTTGGTGTAACGAGAGCGCCTGCTGAGAGAACTAACAATAGACCATTCACTAAAAAAGCACCAGTAATTAATCCTGGAGTTATACAGGGTTGTAGGCTAGTTAGAGGCCTGGCGTAAATGAGTATAGTCTAATGGTACCCTAATTTACACCCCGGTTCTATGGCATTTAAAGCTATTTACAGTATAAGCATTAGTTTTTATAATTTGTCCTGCCAGGGGAGAGATTCTCTTCTACATTGCATTGTGTAAGTGCTGGTTTCAGCATTTGCTGGGAGAAGAACAGTCAGGTCAGCTTGTCTAGTTGGAAACTGTTGTTCTATTGAAAGTAATTGCAGTTTTCATGATAAAATGTTGTATGTATTATATTAAATGTATTCCTATACTCTTGTATTGAGCAATCGTGCAATTAAGGGATATACCAGGGATTTCCACTGTAGAAACCAACCACCTATTCTGAAGACTTTAATATAGCTGTAAAAGCTGATTATATGTTGGAGTGTGAGTGTAAAGATCTTGGAGAAAGAGCTCTTTAGTGCACATAAAAGACATCTCTATCTAATGGCTTATAAACATCTTCCCTCAAAACCTGACAATATTGAAGGGAGATGATGAAGAGCTACTCAAAAATCCATTTAACTGATAAGCTGAATGCTCCTAATAAGCCAATTTCAGGCATCACAGTGAAAAAAGTAAAAACACAATCTGAAGCAAGAGCCTGCGCCATAAGAAATCCTACCCTTTCTGGACAGTTTTTACACAAAGTGTTTTCTTTAGACCTCGTCTAATGGTGATAATGTCAGCCCTTGAGGTACCCACAATTGGCACCTGCTGCCAGTCTCTCAGTGCCAGGTACGGTAGGAGTAGGAGCCAATCCCATCAGTCACTGAGGGGTTGTTCTTAAAAATGGCACAGCTCAGTTTAACTTCTGTGCAGGAGCAGCACCTGCTGCCTGTGGGACAGAAAGCCTGGCCTAGCAGGCTGTGGTGCTGAGAGTCTGTCTGCCCGCAGAGGTTGGATCGAAGCCTGCTGTGCTGCAGGGGACAGGGGAGCCGGTGCTGGGTGTGAGTGAGCTCAGCCCTGGGCACAGCTGCTGCTCAGGCACTGTGGGAGACTTCGTGAGATCCACAGGGAGAACGAGCCCAGTCGTGCCCACGCAGCCCAAGGGCAGTTGCAGCTGAACACCAAGGCTCTGGAGCCCCCAGAGAAGTTCACCATGCATTTCTTTCCTTCCTTGAGCTTTCATTAACTCAGGACCTCTGTGTTGCACTCCATCTCATGCAGGACTGTTGTCCTAAGTCCTACAGAACTGCAGATTATACGCCAGGGTTGCTCTCATCTCTTTGCAGTCTTCTCTGGTTTTCTTCCAGCACACCCTCTGCACCCTTAGAACGGGTATGGGGAGTGTTGGGGGGGTGGTGACCCCATGAGACAGGAGTTACAGCTTCCACAGGGAGCTGTGGAGGACTTTGACCTCACAAGTGGGAAACTGTACTGAGTTTCTCTGGACTGGAAGTTGCTCTTTGCCTCTCACACAGAAATCTCATTGCTTTTCAGTGTATCCTGTAGAGATTCTTGGCAGTGGTTTATTCAGTAGCTAAATTTTTCTGCTTACCAATTCAGTTTCAGAACAGGAACAGAAAACCAAACAGAGGGTGCAGATGGGAACAGCAGCTGAAGAGGGCAGGGTGAGCCTCAAGTGAGTGACAGTTCCTAAGCAAACGCTCTACATTTCTTAAACTCTTGGATTTTTGCTATTCTGGCACAGCCTGTCTAGAAATAGCAGTGCCTGGGATCAGCCCTCCTTGCAGCACTGGGTTATGTGGCAGAGAGGAGCCCTCCTGCAGGGAAGGGCAGTTGTGAGCACCCTGCAGCAGCCCAGCTGCCTGTGGCTCTGTCCAAACCCCGCTCACTGGTGGGATCTGAGTTCAGGGGGTGTTGTGTGTGGGCCCAGGGAGCCCTCGAAGCTGCAAGATCAGAGCCCAAGTTTACATGTGCCATAACCAGGCTTTGTTTTCAAAATAGGAGGCTCTGGCCACAAGGCTGAGCTCTGTGCTCACCTGAGTTTGAAACTGCCTATTACTCTCAAGTCCTACATCATCCTCGTCTTGCTTCTGCCTCTCTAAGGGCAGGCCTTCAGGGCTTATTTTGTAGATACGGTTGACATAATTATGCATGTAGATTAGACATGCTCTTTTAACTTCATCGCGTTTCTGACCACCCCATTAAAGAGATTTAAGGGCACCTGTTGTCAGTGAAGGTGACTTGAAACTAACTTCTTTCATGTCATGTGAGTGTACTTTGCCTGTTTCAGCTGAAACCATTCCAGGTTTGTTCTCAGCTCATGCCTGATGACTCCCTTAGGGCCATTATATTCATATACATATGTGTATATATTCATATCCATATCTATGTATAAACTAATTTTTAATCTACGTTCATTTAAATGAAATAAAGCATTTCAAATATCTAGGAGAGAAGGGAAAAGACAAGTTGCTTTCTTGTGAGGAGAACTGAGTCTTCCTTGAACACTGAGCACTTTGATAATTTTCTGCAGCAGTTATCTGCAACACCAGATTTTGGCAGAACATGATTGAATTAGGGCCTGAGGGTACAAATTCCATTTCAGGAGTATGTTGGAAGAAGGAGTCTGCCAGCATAAAGACAGAGACAGTATCTGCAGTGTAAAAATTTGGGAACAGAAGGCATAGGGTCGGGAGAAGGAGGGGCATCATGACTGGAGAGGGAGCAGAAGACAGAAAACCTCGGCCAAAGTCCCCTTTGAAGTCTGTGGCAGGGCCAGATGGGGCCAAGGCACCTCAGTACAGGTGAGGGAGGCTGCAGGCAGTGGTGTGCACTTCACTCCCCTGGTGGGAAACACCCTGGACAAGCTGAGGGTAAGATGGATTTTTCTGATCCTAGCCCAGTATTTCCACAACATCCTTTCCTGTCCCTGTACATTTTTTAAAAATATTACTTTATTTTTACGCTATCTTTGGGATTAGAACATTGGCAGTAAGTGCAAATGAGTGTTTTCTTCCATGTGCTTGAAGACCACCCAATCAAAAACAGGACCAGAGAAGTTGCTGTTACGCACAAGTTTAACTTAATCCACCACTCAGCTACTTGCATTGCACCTCTTTTGTTTGTTTTTAATCACTGTGTCACATTATCGTTTGAAGCTGGCAGCATTTTATTTAATCAAGAGCATTTGCTTAATTCATTTTCAGTTTCTGCAGCACACGTGTCTGATAGGGTAAGAACCGGTTACAAATGGCATCAGTGGTAGTGAGTGGCCCAACTCCTCATACCCAGAGCAGCAAAGTTAAACCTTATAAAAAACCTGGAGCAAACTCCATGGAAGGAAAACATCTGACTGGATGGAATTGTCTATAAATCCCAGGGGCAAGGGCTCCCTGTAGTACAGTGTGGGGCTCCAGAACAAACCCTGTGCGCAGACATTAGAAAGGGAAGAAGGGGACAGCTGATAATTTTAACTGAAGGAATTTTTGTAAAAGAATAATTAAATTTAGTTGAGTAGATTAAATAAACTTGCTGTAGTATAGAAGCAGTAAACTTGCTGTCAGTATAGAAGCAGTAAAAAAAAATCAGTGCACTGCTTTGCACTGGTTTCTCTTTAAGGCAGGGTAAGCACCTTGCTTTAAGGACATGCATTGTGGGGACCTGCAAATTCAGTCTGGTTCTTCAGGCCCTGTGACTGCCGACTCCAGTGAGCCTGCTGGACTGCAGGAGTTGGATGTCTGCTGAGCAAACTGTGGAGGAGAATGAACAAGTATTAACCTTTTACTCAGGGGTCAGAGCACAATCAAAATGCCCCTCCACAGAAAGTAACAGAATGAGATTAATTTTACATGCTACAACTATGATTGTCCAAGTGTTATGGGGAAGGCAGGATAAATTCAGGCGGACAGGGTTTCATTAATTGAGGGAATTTCCAGGCTAATTTACAGGTGTTCAGGGACCTGACCTATTTCAATTTGAATAATAGCTGATGACAGAGTTCAATATGCACCAGCCTTCTATTTAAACAGAGGGGAGAGAATTGTTTTGGGCTGGGGCTTCTTAATTAGTATTCCCCAAATATGGCATCATTTTGCTAAGCCCAGCCAGCACCTATTTCCTTGTCAGATTTAAACTTAAAATCAATGCATTTAGCTTTGTTCTATGTAAGATTAAAAAAACCCAAATCAAAGACATAAAACTTGGGTATATCTGGTTATTGATTTAAGTTTTAATCTGAATTAAAGGGGGAAAAAAACCAGGAAAACTCTCAGATACTTTTTAAACTCTTCCTTTGATAATTAAACTCTAATTTTAAGTTTCATTTGGTTAATGGACAACTATCTTGGCCATTAACTTTATCTAAAGTGGATGCTAATTAATGATAAATTTCACCTCCTAAGGTGCTACATATTATACCCACCTGAATACCAACAGCCACCCTCTACTCACTCAATCAGTAAGAGGGAAACAACAAAAGAGAAGATGACCAGAAGCCTTGGAAGACCTATTACCAGCTCTGGTCTTCCAGTTATTCACTGTAACTTGAAATTACTTGCTAAGTTTTAAAATTTCAGCTATAATTTTTTAACTGTAGGGTTTTTAGCCTATTTAGAAAGAAATAATCTCAAGCCCTCTGGGGGATCAGTTAATATTTAATGCTGTTGTACTCTGACGTCAAGATTTCACGAGTAGGTAACAAAGAAATGTGTTTAGCTCACAAACTCCTTGAAGCACAGCAGAGTATGGAATGCACACCTCTAATAGTGGGTTGATTCAGCTGTTTTCTATGTCACTTTTCAGTTAATACAAAACATACTGGCCTAAGGTAACAATGGCACTGAGCCTCCTGGTTGCTGCTGTTTGAGTTTTGTTACAGTCCTGGTGCCTGACGAAGGTAGTTCTGGTCCTGCACACTACGCAAATACTTAGAGGAGGAAGGACCCTGTCTCTGGGATGTTTGCAGTCTCCTAGATGTAATTAAAAGGCTATCCACTGATTTGTAGATCTCTGTAATAAACTTTAAGTAGAGGGAGTTGCTTTAAATGTGTAGCATCTCACTTAAACCAGGCTTAACCTTCAGTTTGGTACTGCCTGGCAGAGAAATCTGTTAATCACTTGGATTCCCTGCTGACTGTTTTCCATCCATTTCCATCTCTCTGTTCTGGCTTCTGGTTGTAGGGGGAGTACAATATTTCTCACTGCCTGTCCCAAAATCTTGGTACAAATACTCCTCAGAGTTTGGGGCTCAGTATATATACCTTTAGAAGTAAACTGGTGCTAACAGCGGTCTTACTCCAATCAATCAGAGCAGTAGTAAAATGAGACAGCCCCAAATATCACCATCAGATTAATTACAGATAATCACTATGCAACCCAATGTAAATTGGTTCCTGAGAATAACTCCTGTTGTCTGTCCCATAGTTTAAGAAACTGTTAAGCACAGACAGGTCCTGTGAATGGCATTTCTCCATCTCCCGGCGAAGCGTGCACACTCATGCCCAGTTCTCAGAGATTGCATCACAGACAGTATCTGTGACTGGGGAAGACAGTTTCTGTGATGCTGAGTAGTTCCCACGGTTCTTCCCCAGACAAATAATCTTGGCATTTGTGAAATATTACGTTTACAGAGGATAGTCACTTGGTTTTTGTTCAAGAAATAGCGTTGAGCTCTCCCATGTCATTTTACTGGTGTTCATTCTCATAAAGGCTCATAATCATGTTTAGTTCCTTGTCTCCACTGTGAAGTACATTTGCAGCTTCTTTAATCTTTTCAAGATAAGCAAGCCAGCCAGAGGCTAAATAATTACTGACAGCTGCTAGGTACTGTCTGTCCTATTAGATGTGTTAATCAAATTTTGTAACTGTATAGAAACTTCAGCATTACCAGAACAAGGTAACTTGGTCTTTTTTTCATCAGATTCACCCAGAACAGTGTATTCTGCACATATTTTCTACACAGTCTCTCAGAATCACAGTTTGAGTTGGAAGGGACATTGAAGTCATCTAGGTCCAGCCCCTCTGCCATGGGAAGAGTTACTCAGAGCGTTCTCCAGCCTTGCCCACACAGGTGCTTTTGGGCTTCTGCTGTCCCCTTGGTGTCCCCCCTTCCATGTCATTCCTAAACTCTCCTGTGGGTCCTGCAGCACAGGAGTGGAACCCAGAATGGCCCCATCTGCAAAAGGAGTGGGAATGACATATCCCTTTATTCATGCAGCCTCTCCCAGTACAGTAAGTGTAAAATTAGATTTTGGATGTAGGACACAGCAGAGATTAATATTATGGGTTCTGGCCAGAAAAATGTACTCTAGGCAGATGTGGTCTAATGGGTTTAGTAGATACATGCTGTGCATGTGTAGGTACATCACCAGGCCAAGTCCCTTGTGCTGTAACTGCTGCTTTCAAAAGCTAATGAGACAAAAATGTTAATTTCATGACCCAACTCCTGGAGTCCTCGCAGAGCCCCCTCTCCCTTGGGATTTGTGAATTGAGATTTAAGGTCAGGCTGCTGTGGAAGCCTTACAGTATGTTGGGCTGGAGTAGGGAGGAACAAAGTTCTTGCAGGGGGTGGCTACTATTTATATGTAGTGACAAAAATAGGTCCTCTCTGCATTTGTCCCAATGTCCCCAGGCAGGTAGAGCACAAAGAGTCTGGGCCCTGAACTGTCTCTATAGTCAGATTCCTCTGCAGGGAGGGAGCTGCCCCAAGGAGTCCCCCAGCCCTGTCCCTCTGACAGCCCAGTGTGCCATGGGACAGCCACCGGATCTTGTGGCCAAGGTCTCAAACCATTCCCAGCACA
Source organism: Oxyruncus cristatus (assembly GCA_013399855.1). Taxonomy (NCBI): domain Eukaryota; kingdom Metazoa; phylum Chordata; class Aves; order Passeriformes; family Cotingidae; genus Oxyruncus; species Oxyruncus cristatus. The sequence continues at coordinate 3,473,571 of VXAY01003150.1, forward strand.
CTAATGAGCCTCCAATGGGCCAGCAAAGCTGATACTCTGCTGTCTGCCTGGTCCCTCATTACCATCAAACTGTCAGATTTTCTCAGACCCACTGGCCTTCCTCAAAGTCTACCCCCTCATGTATCTGTTGCTCTGGCTTTAGGAAATAAGAGCGAGACTAATGTCTATCAAATAATCCCAGCAAAACTGAGATTCCTCTGAGTAATGGGTCTAAACTAGTCATATTTCTGTGACAGAGATCACAAAAAGGAGTAAAACCAAAATACCTGTTTATTCCTACTTCATCTCACGGAATGTTGAGTGTCAAATCGGATCTCAGAGTCAAAACCTGCTCACTGCCACTTGTTCCACTGTCACTTGTCAATTTTTAGCTGTTCTGCAACCTCTCTGTGCCTTGCTGTGTCAGTTTTGAGGTGCTTCTTGTCATCTTTCCAATAAGGAAAAAGGAGGAAAATTGGCAACGGGCCAAGGGGAATCAGAGGTGGAATAAATTGAGGAGGAGAGGTTGGAGAAGCATGAAGGCCTTTGGAGCTCCAGAGCACTGAAAACCCAACAAGGAATTAAAGACATATTTTAGACATGCAGTTAAAAGCTGCACAAGCTCTGAGAAAGCAAGAACGGTTCTGAATTACAGCAAAAAGTGAAGAATCTGCAAATATTGTCAAACAAAAGTAAAAGATCAGGGATGGTGCTAAACTCCATCAAAAGGAAGCCAGAGGAGGCACAAATGATGGTAATCAAACTGAAAAACAGATGGTAAGTTTTTGGTCTTCTGCTCAGGTTAGTACCAGAGCAGGGGCTGCTGGATGCCATGAAGTTTTGCAGAATAACTGCTGTGTGTGTGTCAGTGATTCTGGAGACATGGACAAAATTTTGGGAAGCCAATGAGTTTGGAGTACACAGTTTAAACACACACTGAGCTCATACTACAAGTGTTCTGAAGGGTTCAGCAGCCAGTCTCTGCTGCATCCATGTCCTGTGTGGATCAGCCCCAGTTAGGGCATCACTCCCAGTAAATGGAGTGGTTTGGAGTACATGTTAAAAGAGGAAAAAGTAAAAAGACTTCTGCCCACTCAAAAAGAAGTAGCCATAGTTTTCAGAAAAAAAAGTCTCATGCACTTGACAAAACAGCCACGGTTATTCAGTGTATTCACTGTGGGAAGAGGAACATCTTGGGGCAGAAGCAATTCTGTAGCCCCACCATCCTACACAGCTCTGGCCACTGCACTGGAAGAGTCTGGCACTAATCTCCCAGCACCTGTCAGAACCAATGTATTTTTAGATGTATGTCTGCTTGGGATTCTAAGACTTCAAGAAATGGAAGTTATAACACATCCCTGAATGGGCTGCTCTCATATCTACTTCCCTGGTGGTTAAAAAAAGAGGTATCTCATCTCATCTGAATTGCTGCCATTCAGAGGTTTTTGTTAGCCTCTATCTCTCAGGTAATGAAGATCCTTCTTTGCTTTGAGGAATTCCCTCTCCACACACACACTTAGCACTAAACTCACTCTTTAACAGCCTTGGGGATATATAATGCTTGCCTCATGCTTTTCACTGTAGGGTTCTTTTCTTCACAATTGCTTATCATTTTGCCAAACTGAAACCATTAGGTTGATTTTTTTCCAGTCAGGGTTATTTTCTTTCCAAGGTAAGCCTTACTGCTTACAGCTTTTTTGGGGTTTTTTTTTGTTAAGTTTCAGCCAAAATGATGCAGCATGTGCATGAATAAGAAGAGGAAAACACACCTTTTAGTGTGTTTGTTTGTTTTTAATAGGGGAAAAAAAAAAAAAAGAAAGGAGCCTGGATGAGCATTTGGAAAGGGGTATCTTTATTGTGGAAATAAATACGGTGATGCTTTCAAGTGCTCTGATACCATCTTGCCATTAAAAAAAAAAAAAAAAAGGAAAGAAAAATTGTTCTGCTTTCATAGCTGGGCTTGTTGAAAGTACAGCAAACAAGGCGATGTTTGGGGCCATGCTGGGAAGAACGAGGTTAAACCAGAATGTTGAATAACACTACAAATCATATGGCCTGTCCATTTTACGCCCCAGCTGAAGCAGATGGTGAATACACCCAAACACACATGGCTGAAGGCTATGGCTCAACGTATTGCAGAGCTTAGAGGTGTAACCATTCTAGCACCCTGATTTTTGTGTTTCCATTTGACCCTTTAAACGGTGTTGTTTTCATGTGTATTTTGCATGCAGCAACCCATAAGTTCACTTTATTTAGACTCTGAGTGTCAGGCAGGTTTTCAGCCTTCAAAGCCCCAGCTGCAGCTCTTCTGCAACCCCCCTCGTGTTGCCAGCGTCCGTTCTCTGAGGGATGGTTTGGAGTTCCAGTAATGCTTGCACAAACAGTTGCTCTGTAGTTGTCATTGTTCCCGTGGTACATTTTATTGGCAAACATCAAGTGTGTCTGAGGCCTGCTCCTGATGCCAAGGGTTTTTTAAGATGTGCTGAGCACCTCTCTGTCTCGCTGAGTTCAGCTGGCGTTGACAGCTCCAAATACCTTGCAAGAGTAAGCACTTGGCATATAGGGCAAGTGAGACAATCAGCATTTTATGCATGTCAGGATGTGATCATGCTTGTTTTAATCCACTCTCCAGTAAGCCTCCTTGCAGAAAAACAGCTCTTGCACTTAATAGAGCCCCTGCCTTCGACCAAACGGCAGCAAGTGCAATTACAGACTCTTTATGAAGGCTTTAGCGTGAGAGAGTTATCTTTTGCTTTAGCCGTGTTCGTAGCCTATTAAATTTTAGGGGGCCCAAATAAGATTTTCTTTCTTGTTCATGTAAAAAATGTTCGCTACCTTTTCATGCGGGTTAATTGCTTTATCTGAACACGTGGGTTCATCACGGCTTTTGTAAGAGAGGTGCTCTCAGTGCCAGGCTACTGTCCCGGCATGTGTCTGTGCATGTGTTAACCTGTGCATGTGCATGGAACAGGATTTAAGAGTTAGTGGATCACACTGACCACAGGTTGAGCATTACAGTATTCTGGGAACTGTGCCCTACCATAACAGAAGGAACAAGGGTTGAGGTCTGTCCGTTGATGGGGCTTCTGGGCGTTTTCTGCTGATGTAACATAAACGATGCAATATTGATAGAGAAGGAGGGAAGGAATGACCACCTGAGGTGAAAACACGAGGAGACATGACTGTTTTACTCCAAGTCATATAGTATGTGCCTAAGACAAGCATGTTTTGTAGGACCACCACGCAAAAGTGCTGCACTGACATCCCCCACGCCATGTCTTTCTGTGCTAACAGTGTTAACAACAGCCCCCTGCAGATGGTGAAAAATGTATTGAGTTTAATTCTCTTTGGCACCAGCGAATCATTTGTGTTGCCCCACCATGGCAAGGCTGTGCTAGCAACCCTGGCTATGAGTAGAGAACCTTTTGTTATCTATCATCTTAAAGTGTGTTCCTCTCTGGAGAAGTGCTGCTTTTAATGATAGACTTTTGGTGATGTGAAATGTAAAATACATCACAGTTTCTGGTATCTTTTTAATTTTATGGATGGCACAGCTTAAAACCAGGTACATCAAATAAAATAACTACTGCCGAGAGTGAATAAAAGTTGGCAGGTATGGCAGTTTAAAATAGCCCTACTTTCACCCTAAATATAGTCTGGCTTAATTGAAATCTAGTGGTAGCTATGAGACAGCTGCTATATCAAAGACCGGTGACAGCCTGCTGAGGTTAAAAGAATACAGGCTGCCTGTGTCTCTGCTGAGATAAAGTGGCATCACAGAGAGCAGAGCAGCAGTTAGATTGATGAAAAGTTAAGTTTTTAAAACACTGATTTGTAAAGCCCTTATGTGGTTTTATTTATAGTTTGTCTCTATCCTCCTAATAAAATAGGTTTCTGCCTGAAAGCAGGAGCGTGATGCAGATCCTCGGTTGCTGTTAGCTGCTTTAGCTCAGCTGGAAAGGAAGCCACGGATACAGCAAGTCAGTCAGGTGTCCCCCGTGAAATTCTGCCAGTGTAGGAGCAATAATGACAGAACTTCAACTTTTTCCATGAGAGAGTTTCTTGCAAACGGGTATTTCAGCTTCTTGAGGTCAGCCTAAAACCACCACATGGTTTAGGGGAGAACCCTCAGTACATTAAGGCACAGTCCAGTCAACTAAGTGATCTGATAGTGGTACCCCATTCTAACAGCACCACGTACAGAAAGACCAGAGACTTAACTCTAGGAAGGAGTTGTCTCCCTTGGCACACGTGAAAAGTGGACATTTCTCATTACCCCACTGCTTTCAATATTCTCTAATTAACAAACACTATTTTAATTTCCATGCCTTCTGGTTATTATTATTTTTTCAGCCTCATATAGTCTAAACCCCAGTCTCTGAGACTTATCCTCCCTGGTAGCTACTGCCATTCTTTTCAGTTGCTAGTACTTAATTAATATTTGCCATGTTCTTACTAAGCTAAGTCCATACTTCCTCATTATATGAAATTAAAAGTAGATGAGCTTAGTTCCCAACTAAGAGAAGCTTTAGAAAGATATAGGGCACCCCCACATATGGATTTATTTTCTTTTGATTTTGATTCTCAGGAGAGCCCTTAAGGCCTATCTATCAACCCTGTCAATCAAATAAATTGATGAATCATTGAGTCAGAGCTATGGCTACAAGCAGTCCCACATAGCAAGTTCTGAAGTGAGTTTCTGACTTTCTTGATTATTGCACACAGACAGAACCTCTTCGTGGCTGTGGCCCACTGCTGAAGGAATACAAAACAAGGGAAGTGTGAAAGCTCATCCACCTCAGTTTTTGTGATTGCCCTTAGGAAGATGTGAGTTCAGTTCCCCTTCTGAGCCTCGTGCTCCCTGGACTGGCAGGATCAGGAGGAGCATTAAAAAGGCAAAACAATCTGCCTACATGGGAGAAAAGGCATCCTAATAGCAGGCCCCTCTAGCTGAGTACAGAACAAAACCAGCAGGCAGGGACAGCAGGGAGATTCATGGAGTATGGGAGAAGAGAAAGGTAACATACAGTGCTATTGGTTTCAGCGTGATGGATGAATTAAATGTTCTTATGAACTTCCTGGGATATCTGTAACTTGGATTCTTTGTTGGCATCATTATATGTATGTCACACAAACAAATATCAGATTGGGAAGGGGCACCACACCAGAGACACTAAGACACCACAGAGGTTTGTTTGTGTCATGGGAGGCTCCTGGCACACTGCAGGACAGGGCAAAGAGGTAGGAGTCTGTTCTCAGCATCACCCTCCAGGCATGCAGGAGCCCTGGAGGTGGGCTGCTTGATCCTGGGAAACCTGCTGCTGGGGCATCAGAGTGCACAAAGAGCCTCTCTGCGAGTCACCTGAGTCCTTAATGCTGTTGTTTATGTAACTGTCACTTTAAATGGTTTCAGATCACCCCATTATAAATTGAGAGTCTGTAGAGTATACATGAGAGCGGGTCAGACCACAGGGCTGTCTCTGGCAATGGCCACTGATGGAGCTCCAGGGAAGAGCATGAACAATGCTTCCACACTGACCCTCTGAGCTTCCAGCACTGGGCCTCAGGATCTCTCCAGCCAGGAGTGATACCTGGGATTAACAGCTAGGTGAAATTCCCATTGATGTTAAGGGGCGTTGGAGAAAAGAAATTCCAACCATCCCTACTGAATTAACGAAGATAATTTTGCAGTTTTTCTCTGCATTTGGCTCTCTCCAATTTTGCTTTTCATATACAAAAGCGACAGTTAAAAGTATGGCATCGAAACTTGCAAATCTAAATGAGCAGGATGCTTAATCAAATCCCATTAATGGGGGAAAAAAGAGGACTTTCTTTTGCAGGCTATGCTGCATCTCTTGAGGAGAGAAGAGTACATTCATTATGCTACATTTTGAAGGGAAGGATTTTCATCTTCTTCTCAATACATAGTTTTGAACAGTTCATTTCACAAAACATTAGGAAGGAAAGATTTGGGGAAAATTGTATTTCTCTGCCTTAAAATTGAGTTATGGGCAGGGTGTTTGCCAGCTCATTTTTCTTGTTTGTGTGAAATGGACATTTGTGAGTTGCGGAAAATGAGCAATGGGAGGAGGGAAGAAATTGTCCAAGCCTGCATAAGAAGGTTAGCTAGTACACTGGTGTAATTTATAAGGATTTACAGACATTGCTGCGCTTTGATAGCCAAGAAGGCCATTGTGGACACACTGCACGGTGTTTTTGCCCTGTGACCCATCAAATCAATGGCAACCATTGATGGGTCCACTTTTGTCTGCCTTGAGGACATGGGAGCAACAGCAACTATTAAGTGAACAGCTCTAAATTCTGATACCAGCATTGGTGATTGAACCTGAGCTATCAGGTTGATGCTGGTGACAGATGTTGGTGACCCAGGGACACTGACAGAGCCTGTAGCGTGTATAAGAACAGGACGTCACAGTGGAAGGCAGTGTCTTTACAGGCAAGTATTACATGATCTTCTCATGTCAAGAGAGTGAGGAGAGAGTGTCCTTTTTCTACCAGGCATGAGATAGGAAGGACAGGCAGAGATTGCAAATAGCACTCTCCTCTGACACTGGCTCATTCCTCCAGGCAGAGAACTCCATGGATATGCTGGTATCCAGGACAAGTCCTCACTTGCTTAAGCAAATGCATACAGTTTCTACTGGTGTTTTTGAATATGTCCCAAAAGGAAATTCTTCTCACAGCTCAGTAAGTTTTACAGGTGCCTTATACTTGGTTACCTTAGAGTTTATAAACCTTGTTGATGTTACAAAAATAAAGGCCAAGCAAGCATAGAGATTAAGCATTTTATTATGAAAATTTGGGAGGACAGCAAGGATAAAATATAGTGCTTCATTGTAGGAGCTAGTCTTTATTTCCTTAAATTCTGAAGACGTGAAAGAATAATTTCTTCTCTTATCAATTGCATGTTCCATTAGGAAACCACTTTGTCTTTTTCATTTTGAGCAGCTATATTTATGAAAGCACTTTGTGCTTAATTAGTTTAATAACAAATTCTCATACTAAAGATACATGAATTATATATACTGCTTCAACAAATAATATTTGTTAGCTGCTGGTGCTGCACTGGAGGGAAGAGGGAACACAGCACATTAGGCCTCTTTGTTTTTGCAAACTCATTTTGATATCCAACATTAACGTTTTCAGGCTCCTTTTTAAAGGAAAGGATGCTCTGTTTCATTTGGAGACTGAAAGAGTCTCCATTGGACTGTAATTAGTTTTATATACATCTAATATTGGGAAGAAACTAACAGAGTCCTCTTTTGTGTGTAGGAGGGGGGGTTGGTTTTTTTGTTTGGTTGGTTTGGTTTTGTTTCATTTTTTTGTTGGTGTTTGGGGTTTTTTTTGTTGGTGTTTGGGGTTTTTTTGGTTTTTTTTGTTTGTTTTGTTTTGGGGGTGGGGAAATACTTTATGAGCTAGCAGTCACTGAAAGGAGTCAAAGCCAGAAAACCTGGCCCTGATTTTAGTCTTAAACCTGCACCTGTGTTAAAATCTGCTGAGGGTGCAAACATCAGTTTAGAGAATACTATGGATGCAAGTTTATTATATTGTAAGCTTTTTTAGGTTATCTTTTCCTGTGGCTCTTAAGGGGGAAAACTGGGAGACTGGAAAAAGGAAAAGAACAGTGTGGATAGAGAAGAGCACAACATCCACAAGTAATCCAATATTTCATAATTTAATTTCACGCTCCCTAGACTGCAGAGTCCCCACTAGACTGTGGGGAGAATAATCTAAGAAGGGTATTGGCTTGACAATGGTAACGTCAGAGCTTAAAGAGGGCTGGAAGATTTCTAAAAGTAAATGTGTGTCCTTCCTTCTCCCTCTCTTTCTCTACTCAATATAGATTAAAGTGACCTCTGGAGATAAACTCTACTGAACCCCCCCAAGTAGTTCTTCAGTGTAGTTTTTTATTTGTACAGTATGTGAAAGAAGAGTTCAGATTAAATTCCTGGCCTTTCAGAAAAGTTTGTCTGTTCCTTAAAAAAAAGGGGAAACAAAAAGGAAAAAAGGCTATTTTATTTTAAAGCCGAAGCCTCTTTCATGGTCCCATGATCTCATAAGTTCTTTGGCTGGCCTGTGACCTTTCAACCTTGCACTACATGTTTCTTTTCTAAATTAGCCAGTGTTGAGACATCAATGGAGGAATATCAATGTTATTATAAAAGGCATCATTCTCTCCCCAAAATGTCAGTGTGAGTGAGTCATTGCACCTAACTGCTTAGCTTTTGTAAGGCAGCAAGGAAGATTTGAAAGTGTGATCCAGGGTCCCCCAGTCCACCAACTTCTACTTAAAATGCTTTAAAAAGCTATGTCCCTGGCATCTGCTACAGAAGAGGCAAAGGAACTAAGCTTTGCTCCTTTAACCACAGAAGAGAAGTCCTCCCTAAGGCAAAACTGTATATGTGGTGTAAAAATACATAGCTATTGCAAACAATTTATTTTGAAGGCTATGCTCAAAAGTAGCCCTGTAAAAACAAACCAAAAACCGTGTAAGAAAGAACCGAGTGCCCTGGTGAGTTCCATCATTTCTAACACCCGGTGTCTCTGCATCTCCTTGTGCTTGTGCTCTCTGGTTTCTAGCAGGTAGAGGAAATGAAATCAGATTAAGAGCTCTATTTTTAATCTTAAGGAGATGGGTTTGTGTTGTCTGGCATCTTGAAAAACCCAACACTGGATGCTTATGTGGTGCTGGCCAAAGAAACAATAACTAAAGAGGCAGTAACATTACATGAGAATGTTGGATTTTAAGGGTGCTTGATCCTCAACCAGGAAAAAATGCTGGACCTACACTGGCATCACACTGTCTTCTGAGGGCTCAGTCTTGGAGCACCTTCAAAGTTACGTAGGCAAAGCATATGCATGCACTGTCTTTGTGTTGCAAAATGCATAGATCTTAAAATGAAAAAACTGGCCCAAATCTATTCCAGCTGTAACCCTGCTCGTGTACAGTTAGATCAGAAGTGAAGCTGGCACACATCAGAAAGTGTGTGTAACCTGCTAATTATCTTAACTAACTGTGCAGAGAAAAAAGGGGTGGGAAGGACACATTTCCAAACTCCAAGTCAGGTTTTCTCCCCCATGTGTGGGAAGGCTGCCCAACATCTGCTGTTAGCTGCCCTTCCAGCTACCTGATGATAACCTTGGCTTGCCTGCTCCTCTGGCTGACACTTGCTCGGTGCTGGGGATTTTCTTTAGCCACAGACATAGCCTGGAGTGGGAGAGCCTCTGCTCCCAGCTGGAGGTGCTGGGTGCTTTTAAGTACAGCACTGTCAGTGTTTCCTCGCAGTCGGTTTCTCTAGAAAAACAGGTTATGTTGTCCCTAACTGAATGTGAGGGGGGGCGGGAAATAAACACTAGAGCAGAATGCAAGATAATTGTATTAATTCGTCTAAGTGCTTTAGTCTGTAGTGTTTAATGTAGCAACAGCTGAGGATAAAGTGCCAGCTGAGAAGTTCCATTAGGGTTGCCAGATGCCTGTATTGCAACTGCACACGTTTCTTTCTTCATGGCTGTAACTTCTTCCTCCTGCAGAAGTCTGGGATGTCTGTCCCACTTCTGTTTGCCTCAGAGCAATGCTCAGGAACACACTGTTGGAGCTGGTATTCATGGGAACAGAGTGTGTTCCTGCTGATGTCTTTCTTAGGTCAATGCCAGAGACTGAAGGCAGAGAGAATGAGGGAAGATTTTCACTTGAAAAATCCCTTTCAAAAACATTCAGCTTCAGGATATAACCTCTTAAATTATAAGAGGAGGTTGTCCGAATGCAACTTCTGCAGGAAGTGTGAGAAATTATCTATACATCACTGCAGGGGCATGCTGAAAGGACACATTTCTAAATTAGTAATTTTGGGGCCAATTTTGAGTAATTTCAAACTATTGAGCTAAGCTCTGCTTATCAAACATAAACCAGGTTCAAGTGCCGTGTCCATATTCTTTGTTCATTGCTGCATATGTTTTGGAGAGCTGGGAGTGGAAAAAGCTTAATTGAAAGTGTCCAGAAAAGATGAAATGTACTTCCTGGGGCAGACCCAATTAGCAGCAGTTCCTCTAACAAGTTTATGGCCTTTATTTATTTTTTGGCCTTTAAGACTTCTTTCTACTGGGAAATCTCTGACTCAGATATAACACAAGTATAGTCCTGCAGGGTGGAGTCATTTGTAGGAGGTCATTAGAGCAATACATTCCTTTAAATTGCTGCTGTAAAATTGGGTTATTCAATTCAAAATAAAGCACAGAGTGGCAATTACCTACATTAGCCAGATTCTCTGTCTTAAGTTACTTAGTTGTTCCTAATCTTCCTCTGCAGAGTACGAGCCACACATGGGGAAATGAAGCATTGGTCTGTCCCACCCAAGGGTTGAACAGCAGGTTGGCCCAGCTCTGGTGTACCCTGCTACACTTGTCCTCAGTCCAGCCCCTCTCCCTCTGCTCCTCAGCAGCCAGGATTGTGATTGTCCTTGCCCTGGGGCCTGAATCTGGCTCACTCAAGAACTTGGAAGGATCCCCAGCTCTGTACATCTATTAAACAATGCTCCTGATTAATTAATCTGGACACACAAATCCCAACAAGTCTTAGTATTTCGGGAAGGCAAATGGCATCTTACAAAGTCAACTGAGATCAAGCTGGATTTGGCAGTTGTACATAGATGTTCCAGGAGTTCAGAGGAACTGATCTGGTATTTTTGGTGATCAAAACAACCAGGCACGTGCTGCTTGCGCGTGTCAGAAAAGCTTCACGGGGGAATGTGTGCAGAGGGGAGGAGGAGATGCCAGATCTCTAGTGAAGGAAAAGCCAGTGAAGAAGTAAATAGCTGTACACAGTGAGGTGTAATCAAGTAAATCCACTGAATAACTTAATTAGATTTGATTCAGCGAAACACACGTCCAGCTTCTGCTGAACACCAGCCAGTGTTGGGGGGCAGGGAGCAGGGGAAGGGCTTTCTTGACTCCTGTAGGAGGCAGCTATTGCAGAGAGTAAAGGACATGGGCAGAAAAGGTTCTGAGATACTCCTACTTTGATGAAGATTTTTAATCTAAAGGTGCCAAATTTGTTGATGTTGCCACAGAATCAAACATATCATAAAACTGGCTAAGGGGAATGGGCCAAGGGCTTCATCACGTAACAGTGGTGAGAGCAGGGAAGCAAAGACAACTTAGGCTTTGCCCATCTCCTTTCCCTCCCCCCTTCCAGACAGTGCGAACCCTGTACTTGCTGCATAGGGAAGAAAGCAGAAACACCACTGAATTCAAATGGGAATGTTCTATTCTTTTATGTGGCATCAAAGATACAATGCAATTTGATAAGGTTATCTGGGGTTTTTCCTGTTCTGGTTTTCCTGTCAAACTCCAGGTTGCTGTAACTCAGCCTAGGTCCATTTTGGAATCAGCTGGAGGTCTGGTGAGTGTAACTGCCTTGCTGCCTGTACAGTTCTTGACTTGCAGCAAGATGAAAAAGAGACACAATGTCCACTGCATTGTGAAACTTTTGGAAAGTGCTAAAAACCAAGATATCCCTGTGAAAGTTGAGGTTGTAGAAAGCCTCTGTTCACCTCTTGTTTTTAAATGGTAGCTTTCCCCACTTGTGCCAGATGATTTGGCTTTTCTTCATCATTCTTACTTCATAATGCCTGGATCAGCTTTTCAGTGGGCAGCGCTTTTTGTCTGGACTGTCAAGAGGTGATCTCCAGAGCAGGATGGATTTTCTGTCTTCATCTGGCTATCTTGCTTGGCTGGCTGTTTGCTTTTCTCCTCCTCTGCTTTTCGTCTACTCGTCTTTGTGTTTTCTTATCTTCCCCAGTTCTAGTTCTTTCTGCCTGTTTTTGGACAATGGTTTTTTTCACTTTTTGCCAAGCTCCATTCTCTTAGCTGAGAATGTTCAGAGACTGGATCTGATCCTCAGATACGCACAATCAAATTTATCATGGATGCCAAAAGTGCATTTTCATCATGACACTTTGAGGATGTTTATTTCAATTTACTTTAAATGGACCTGGGTCAAATCCTGTATGCATGTGCATACAAACTTAACAGCAAAATAGATGTGCCTCATCATTTAAGATCTGTTTGCTCAGGACTGGATCCTGTATAGACTTGCAAAAAGCTCCTCTGTTGAAAAGCTCATGTCAGTTCAGGTTTATTTTTTAATTTGTCTACTTATAAGCTTCTCATTCTAATAGTATGCGAGCATCTTCCAACCCAGTTGATTCTATGATTCTATGATTCTGTCTCACAGGCAGGTGGTTGGGTAAGAAGCACTCTTATCCCTATTTAGGAGATAAGTGATCTGCTGATGGTCAGTTAATCAGGGAGGTTTGCAGCAGAGCTTGTTCTTCATTTGTAGCTCCTGAAAAGTGCTTGGGAGCTGGCAGCCTGATCTGTGCTGGCAGTTGGTAGCCTAGTGTGTCAGTGGGGGAACCACAGAGTGCACGTGAACAGGCCGAGTGTGTGCTGTGGTCTCTCAGGATTTTATCAGGAATGACATGACTTCAGTCCCTGCCGCTGGCACTGTTGTCACCCAGCTTGGGGAAGTGAGATGTATGTGAAAAAGGGAAATACTTTGGCCTGTGAAATGATCCATAGCTCAGGGGACGGTTCCAAAGCCAAAACCAAAACCCAAGGGTTTCAGCCCCAATTCTTTCCCTGCCAGCAGTATTTCAGTGCACTTCAGCAGCTGAATGAGTGCAGAGGGCTTTGTGCTGAAACCCTGGGGTGCAGCCATAGCTCACAGACAGCTTCCCCAAGGTCACTTCAGGCAGAGCTGAAAGCAAGCCCTCAATACACAACAGCGGCAAGTATCCAACCTCAGGCTTTGAGAAGAAAAAGAGAAAATTAAAAGGTATTGCTTTGGTCCCCTGTGTCACCCACCCTGAGTCATTCTGTAGCAGCCAGACCAGATAAAAGGTTTATGGCTCTGCCTTTCTTCTCTATCAAGTACTTTGTCTTTTTGGAGTTTGCATTCCTGGAGCTCATTCTGCCCAAATGAGACTGTTGTTAGTTGTGTGTCTGTAAGTATTTGATTTTCCCTTTGATTTTCCAAAAGGAGGAACCAAGATCCTAGTGTTCCCCTAGTCATGGCAATATATGTACAGATTCCTCTGCTGGTTGTTTTCTGCTGTTACTGTGGTCGGACATAGGTCTTCAAGTCATGTTTACAAAGCCAGGGGTGAGGAAAGGGTTATGACTATAGAATAAATCCCCAGGCGTAACCGCTGAAATAACCTCGTGCCACGTAATGTACTTGGTAACCTCCAATGTGAGCAGTACTTTTGCATTTACAAAAGAGTTCCCATTTGAAAACAGGGTAGGTCAAACTTCGGACCACCCGTGGCAGATGTCTTCCCCACATATTTCCAGGAACAAGACCTATTTGCACATTCCAGAAAGCTCACAAAGCAAGCTCCAGGCTGAGGTGTATCAAGTTTTTGGGAGTCTGTAAGCCCTGGGTTTCTAAACTGTGCATCACTGAGAGATGCAGCAAGAGGCCAAAAGGCAGTAAGAACTGAGATCTGGAGTGTATTGGGGTGTATCTGACTCATAGCTTTTAACTTTTGGTGGTAATGATGTGTCACCTTAGTCATGATCTTCATTACAGAATTCTGCCTGCCTTTGCGGTTAGATCCTCTTAATCTGCTTTGTTGTATCTCATAGATGAATCTAATTAGGAAGATTTAATAGGAAATCATTAGGCGATTTCATAGGAAACCAACAACTTTCCTCATACCTACTGCCACTCACTGGGGCTCCTACTTTGCTGTCACTTACTTCTCCCTTACTCATTCCCCAGGAGAACAAGTAGTTCTGAAGCAGTGAGATGAGCAATGCCTGTTTCCCACGTATTTTTACGTCTGAGTGCCTAGTCCAAAAAGTATGATCTCCCATAAATTTTGCTGGGGTTTTGGGGGGGCACAGTGATGGGCTTTCTACTGTCTTCTAAGGTGTAAGCTCGTCCAAAAGCTTCAGCTGGGGCATGGGCAGATTCCCTCTCTTTTTTCCACAGAAAACAACGGCTCTCAGAAGTGATCTTTGCATCCTCTGTCTGTTGTGAAATGTGTTAGATGCTGGCCAAAAGCCTGCAAAGATCATTCGGGGGAAGCACATTGTCTTGACACACACGGGCACACAATGGGCATTGTCTTGACACACAGGTGATCACAGATGCCTCAGTTCTGTGGGAAGCAGTTTAAAACACGGCTAATAGAGCTGCAGAGCACCAGTTTCAAGAGCTGATAGGCTACTGTAGGAACTCGACTCCAAAGCTGAGAAGGTGTCGTTGAAAATCGCCTCTCTTTCCGCATCTGCTCTTAAAAGGGCACTTTTAGCCTCCCCAGGACCTTGCTGGGACTCTCAGGCTCTCAGCTGAGATGCTTTCTACTCGCCGGTCTGGCAAAGTATGGTATAATCTAAGTCTTCTACACGGCTGTTTCCCACCACGTTGGGGGACTCGGGGTCCTCAGGTCGACCACCCGGACCACGCCGCAGACAAAGATGGGTTTGATGCGCGTCGTCACCGCGTCCTTCCCGAAGGGCGGCGTGCGGCCCCTCGAGTGCTGCCAGCGCTCCGGGGCTGGTCTGAGCCCTGCCCTGCCCGGGGAGGGTCCGGGACGCTCCTGGCCCCGGCCCGGCGGGTGCGGGCGCTGCGGAGCGCCCGCGGCGGGGGCGCGGGGCGGGGCGG